>UELU01145710.1:26457-88729 GCA_900490025.1 Megastigmus dorsalis
TATTTTAAAAATTTTCATAATAACAATATACACGTTTAATATTATAAAATTAATACATATAATTACATATTATTATAAAAGAATTTTTATGTTTTAAATTTATCATACAAACAAAATAAATACAAATTAACCAAAATATTATTTCAATAACAGACCCTCTTGTACAAACTTTTTTCCATCGAGCCGTCGCAGTGCATTTTTCATACTAAAAACAAAACAAAAACTGCTTGTTAATCTTCCAAAATGAAATTCAATCTCAACTTTTGCTCCGCAACTGCAGTATTTCATAAAAATCACGATAAACCATTTGCGATATTCCCAGAAAAAAAGAGGTATGAACAACGAAGCGAAACCAGGAGAAAAGAGTATATATACATCAGGGGAAAGAGAGAGAAAGAGTGAGATAGAAAGAGAGAAATAGAGATAGGAAGACAGATGGAGCGAACTCGCGAGCTCGACGCGGCGCAAACGAGCCGTTGCCGAAACGACAGATAATCGATAGTCGGCGGTTCGGCGATGATTTCGATTAGCGAATTAGCTCGTACGGACCATACGCACACACGTACACACGTGCACAAACGTACACCTGCGTTACAGAGAGAGAGAGAGAGAGAGAGAGAGAGAGAGAGAGTGCCAGGTGTCAATTACGCCAAGTTGCTTTCATTAGGATACGCGTGTCCCGTGCAATGCAGTTTCACCTCGGCGGCGGTGTGTATACATGTTTATTGCCATTCTTTTGGCACTGCAAGTATATATACGTATAGGGCAACTGTGCGTATACATGCGGGGCCTTACGTAAAACTCGCGATGGGCAGCTCTTTTGAAGCGTATATTAATTAGTCGGCCGAGCGACTGCGATTTTTCTCGACTGTCCCAGTTTCCAATCGGAGGGAAGGGAAAAAAGAGTTTTATCGCCGGCTGCGGATATTTGCTTGTTTTTCACTTGGCGCGCGCAACTTGCACGAGCCGTTGGGTTTGTTCGACGTTGGATTCTGTCACTGTCACTGGCGCACGGACTAGCGGCTAATTCAGTTGGCGTTATTAATTATGCGCATTTCGAAGACTATATTTATAATGTGCTTTTTTTATAGCCGCGATCGAGAAACAGCACTTAATTTCCGAGAGTCGACGTTATTCGTTCCGACGTTGACTTTTCATTTTTATAGAAGGGAACAAGAAATAGTGTAAAAGTAAAATTGATGAGAAAACTGAAATGTATGGGAAAATATAAATTAATCGTAATATTCATCACGTGGCGAGCTGGCGAGATTGAAAAGAATGATCTACATAGGTCGCTCTAAACCGCTCACGCTGTCATTATTTAGATCTATTATTCATCGACTGGTACTCCTGTAGCATGCGATAAAACGGACACTAAAAAATGCAGTTAAATCAGATAAGTGTTTCTGTTCAGCTCGTGTTAGCGATTTTATTCTTCAGACTACATCATCAGCGGATATTACTTTTCCGTGAAAAAGTTTGTAATAATGGAAAAGTCTAAAAATTTACAAGGAGGTTAGATTATATCATTCGCGACTGTGTTAGTGTCTCGGTTGTGTATGCCCACAGGCTATCGTACGCCTTGATATTAACATTTTTCACATGTAGATTATATTGTCGCTGTATAGAAACGAAGTAAGTCGAGGACTTTGGGTACGTAAAAAGAGCTGTGTACACCTTCTAAAGAAATATTTACATTTAAAAAGCATTGTTGGCAAGAAATTTGAATTTCTAATGCATTTAATTTTATGTGTTTTTTACGCGCGCCGCACTTTGTTAAGCCTGTCGTCGTGCAATAGGTTAAATATTGCTAAATACGCCAATCCTGAATGATTTATTTAATACGAAGAACAGCAAACGCAGAGAATAGCGTTTAAGTGATACAATTACATTTATTCGCTGTTTATTACATTCGAACCTGAAGCCTGTGCAATTACTCACATTTATGCTTCGTGTGCAGTGTTATAGCGCGCAGCTTTCACGTAACTGCCGCCGCCGCCGCCGCCGCCGTGATGGAGCATGTAATCAGGCAGATCCAAAACTCAAATTGTTTGTTTTCGATGTCACTTTAAACCGATGCCATTCATGCACGCCGCGCAGCTTTAAATTATTGTTACGCAAGCGAAATATCGCATTAGCTCGGGTGAAATATGCGAGATCGCGGGACTGATTTTTCTCTCGTTCGCTGCGCCTCGCGATACGTTCTATAAAGGCATAAGAGAGACAAAGCAATATATAAGATAGGCAAATAGGCATTAGTCCGAAATGACATCAATTACAAGTAATTTAAGCTGTTGTGCATTCGAATATACATCAACTGGTTCGGCTGCAGTTACGTGAGAGTAAGCGAATATCTGGCATATAATATATCTCTCCGACTATAGGGCAGAATAATGCGCTCTGACAAGCTGAAAAATTCAATTTTGTTACGTAACCATATGTATATTCGATCGATGCAACAAAACATAATTTCTGCATAAGAAATGCTGATTCTGCACATCTCAGAAATTTGATAGATTTTCATGCTCTTGTATTAATATTGCAATAGCTTGAAATAGCTGTAAACTTCGAAATCCTTATAAGAATATATATTCATTAATTGGTGAAAGGCTTGATCGATCATCATGGAACGTAAATTGTTGTTAACATTTAAAATTCTTTATTAACGACGTTTCGAGGGTGCAAGAACATATACCCTCCTCTTCAGGCTAAACATATATAGTATACAACTTTAATCACTGAATATAAAAGTAATAATCTGGAAAGAACAACCAGTCACAACATACCTTAAACGACTTAAATAACTAATGCATAACTTTTATTTGTTATCATAAAACGCTACAACTCACGAAAACGTTTATCTTTAACTGTAAAATAACGAGAAAAATAAACGAAATTGAAATAAAATTATACAAGCAAAATGGAAAAAAATATTTAAACATTATTATTAACATTATTATTTTCCGCGTTATTAATTAAACCTTAAAAAGGAACGATAGCTTCAATATATAATTGTACTTGGCATTAGATCACTAGCATGCCGATATTGAATTGAAGGAGAAGAAGTAGCAACGAAGAAAGAAAGAAATGTGCACGTTAAATTTAAATTCAAATTTGAACCAAAGTATAAACAGGAGAGACCTTCGGACAAACAAGATAAGAACACCAACACAATATATTTTCTTATTAAAATTTTAAACTCCAACCGTCAATTAAATGTGGGATTTTTCTTATACAAATGTAAATTAGTATTTAATTATGACGTTAAAAATTTGTTTGTTAAACTCATGAAAACGTCTAATAAACTCACTTCCGCTTTCTCACATAGGAAATTTTTGCTCAAATGTAGATCTTATGATGTTTTTCCGACCCACATCCAACATGTTTCTAGTCAATTTAAAAGATTTCTTTTTTATAGCAAGTATATTAACAAAAAGTTAAATTTTATCTCATTATATAACATGAAAAAACTTTTAAATTTTGAAATTATTTACATAAATATACACATAAATTTTTTAAAGCATAACTATATAATAAAATCAAAGATGATTTGTCAAATAAATGTGATAGTTATCTAGTCAGTTCCTTTGAAACTTTTTATGACAAAATTAATGACAAACTTGAAAATAATTTAGACAATAATCAACAATAAAAAATTCAATAATTTATTATATCATAACAAAAGCAATAACAGTTTTAACAATAATTATCATTTTAAAACGACAACAAATTTAATAACAATGTCCACAATTTTACCAATAACAACTACAATAATGATAACACTTACAAAATAATTGACAACTCATGTAATATTAATGACTTACAAACTGACAACATAAAGAATAAATGGCTAGTGAATTTGACAAATGTGGATATACCTGATGATGTAAAAGAGATCTTATCTCTTGGAGAAAAATTTAACTTCACCACTGACTTGAACAAAAGTACTTATTTTAAAATTTTAAAAAGCTTAGAAGTAGCGATGAAATTTAATAAAAACATTGAGGGAGTGTTCAGGGAAGACATCTTAAAAACAGTAAACACTTTCATTAAAAAGAAAATACACCTCCCCCACGAAGATGCAGCTTTAAGGGAGAAAATCAAGAAAAGGCAGCGTCACAATTGTAATGAATAAATTAGATTATATCAACAAAGTCGAAACAGACTTAAGTAATGAAACACACTACAAACTAATAAAAAATTCTCCTCTACCTATGCTACAAAAATCGATTAAACAATTAATTAAACATGGAAACAAAAAGGAGTATTCGAACTTACGAACTGTTTCCAGAATGTTACGAATAACCTTGACAGTACGACTCTAGCCAGGGCTTACGTCCTCGTTAAGATACATAAAGCTAATTTTCCAGTACGCATCATCGTTTCAGCCTTAAATTCGCCAATATATAATTTAGATAAGGGTTTGTCGTTGCTGTTCAACAAATATATACCAAGGCCCACTTCATCACTACAAAATAGTTTAAAATTCAAAGAAATCATTAACAGCACACAGGTCTGTGACGATTTCACTCTTGTTTCTTTTGATGTGATCTCTCTTTTCTCTAACCACCCGAAAGACCTCATATTACAGGCAAGGGCAAAAAAGTGGAGGTACATTAAAGATCATTTAAATTTGTCAAAACAAGAGTTCTTAGACGGGATAAACTTTATCTTGAATTCCACTTACTTACAGTTTAACAACAAATACTACAAGCAGGTGATGGGGGCTCCAATGGGTTTCTGCACCAGTCCATGGTTCGCCGAAATTACCTTGGAGGCCCTTGAAACTGCATGTCAAATTCAGTAAGAAATGATGTACGTTTATATAAGAGATATGTAGACGATTGCTTTTTGATAGTAAAAAAAGACAGAATAGATTCTACATTGAATATTTTTAATGACTTGCACCAATCATTGAACTTTACAGTTGAAATTGAGAAGTCGAATAGTTTGAGTTTTTTGAATGTGGAATGTATTAATATAAATAATAGGATTGTAACAAACTGGTATAGAAAACCGACTGCTTCGGGGAGGTATATAAATTTTCTCTCACATCATCCAATTTCACAAAAAATTACAATTGTTTAGAATTTGGTGATAAATGTTATGTTCTCTCTGACAAACGCTTTCACAAAGATAATATTGGCATTATTAAAAATTTTCTTTTAGCAAACAATTATCCTTTGCATTTTATAAATAAATATATTAAAAAAAGAATAATGTCTTTCAACAATGTTAATAATGTTCCAAGCAATAACAATACACAGTTGCTATCTAAAAATAAAATAGTTTTACCATGTAGAAAAAATCTGACTCCATTTATCAACAACATTTTGCGTAAATATGACTGGTATCAATAAAAATATAAATAAGCTCAACAATTTAATTAGACTTGGTAAAGATAGCTTAGACCCGTTAGACACAAACAACATTGTATATAAGATTAGTTGTAATGACTGTGATTGTGTGTACATAGGCATGAGTAAGAGAAAATTAAAAAAACGGAGAGACGATCATAAGCGTGACGTAAAAAATATTTCTGATAGATCAGCTCTTGCCATGCATGCATATACCGCTGAGCATACGATTAATTTTGATGACGTAAAAATTATTGACAGAGAGAGTAACAAATTTAAAAGGGAGTTTTCAGAGATGATGAACATTTTTTACTATAGAAACACGATTAATAGAATTGAAAACACAAATTTTTTAAAAAACGTTTACAAAGAAACTTTGAAACTCATACAAAAACATTCTCAATGAGTAGTTAATTTTCACATACAATCTATCTATTACTAGTACAATTTCTACATAAATAAGGTTTAGTTTTCCCCCTCTCATTTAACTTTGTTCGTGATCTCGGAAGACTGTTACTATTATTATATAGATCAGTACACAAATTTCCTTCGCAGTCGACAATACCGTTTGACAGCTTTAATAAAACTTTTGACTTTAAGCTTTCTGACATTTTAATAAAACATGAACGAAAAAAGCGGAGGAAAAAGCGAAAGTGAGTTTTCCGCGTTATTAATAATAATGTTTAAATATTTTCTTCCATTTTGCTTGTATAATTTTATTTCAATTTCGTTTATTTTTTTCGTTATTTTACAGTTACAGATAAACGTTATCGTGAGTTGTAGCGTTTTATGATAACAAATTAAAGTTATGCATTAGTTTTTTAAGTCGTTTAAGGTACGTTGTGACTCGTTGTTCTTTCCAGATTATTACTTTTATATTAAGTGATTAAAGTTGCATACTATATATGTTTAGCCTGAAGAGGAGGGTATATGTTCTTACACCCTTGAAACGTTGTCGTCGTTAATAAAGAATTTTAAATGTTAACAACAATTTACGTTCCATGATGATCGATCAAGCCTTTCACCAATTATTAAATAATTAAAAAGGAACGATAGCTTCAATATATAATATATATTCATATTTAAATTTATTAAGAATATTTTGGAAAATTGTTTTAGGTACATTGATTGGTGCTTTCGTGATTTAGTCCCATGCTTCTAATGGTTTGAACTATCTGGTTGGAGTAACGTATGCTATAATTCTTGTTTTGATATGATCCATCAGCCACCAACAACTGTTTTGCATTCGTGCTGGCTCAATAGCACTATTTTTTTATACACCTGGATTTGATACCCTCTTTATCTGGAATCAACAGGAGGAAATACAACCAAATAGATAAGTCTTGCGTATTTGTATTAAACCACTTTATTATAACCTTCTCTAATTGAAGCAATCAGAATGGTACTAGATGTAGAAAAAATCCTTAAAGCTGACAGATCGAAGTATTCAATCGAGATGTGCGCAAAAATGATACGGCTGGACCAGCACGAATATAGAACAGTATTCAGTGGCTGAGTCGATTGCAGCAAAACAAGAATTAATGCAAAAGTTACTCAAAAATCGTTGGTTTAAACGCTCTTTTATAACCGTGGCAAGTGTTTTTGATCCCACGAGAACCAAACTCAAACTTTCGCCACCTAGCGGCGTCATTTGAAAAACTTGTCTATTAAAGGTTCATTAAATACCTTCTCGATTTGTATCATAATCCTACTCTATTTTTAAATATGATTGTTATTTATAATCTAAAAGAGTATTAGCAAATCCCATTTTATCAAATGTCATATAAAGTAGTAAACATTGTTCCCTACGAAAGACGTTTGAAACACTTACATGAAACGCTTACAATTTATAAATATTTAAATAAGAAAATTATTTTTATTAACTAAAGGATTCATTTAAAAATTGAATATTTTCGTGTAAATTATACGTGAGTAGATGCTTGCCGAGTATCTTAAGACTTCAGTACTATCTAACAGTCTGCTAAGTACTTATTTAAATCAATTTTTGTCAATTAATTTTTTTCTTTTTTCCACACTATACAATGGTATAAATTTTGTTTGTGTGTGTGTGTGTGTGTGTTTAAATTATATATTATTAATGTATTAGAACGAATTCTTCAGGAAATCAAAAGTATCCATGAATTGGCTACGGTTTTTCTTAACCCTTTGCGGCACAGCGGAACACTGGTATGCCACCTACATCGACTCAGGTTTTTAAGGGTTTATAAGGGCTATATAATCGGTTTAGTAGCAGTTCGTTCTCTAGCTTGAGACTAAAGAATGTGAAAAGATCATTATTGTCTATAAAATATTTAAATACATATTGTTTATAATAAAAAGAAAACAAAAAATTTCGCCCGCCATATTGAATCGGTCATCTTAACCTTTCAAAATATCAAATAAAAAAATTTTTGGTGGAAAACCGAAACTCTTTAAAGAACAATTTGGTTATATCCTGCAATACAGCGATCATTAATTCGTGCTCGAATTGATAATTTTATTGTGACATGACAAATACGCCGGTATATATAGCACGGAGTGATCGAGAGTCGACGATCGCACTTTCTCCCAATATATACTTGTATGAAAATTTCGTGTGGCAAACATGTACATATATATAACGTAGAGCGCGACAGGAGAGTTAGCACTCGCCAGGCTGGCAGAAAATGGTTCTGTGTGTTCGATTGGTATCGGTCGCCGCGCGGAAGGCTGAAAAAATTGCCGCTGCGAGCATTCGCGGGAGAGAAGAGAAGAAAGATCGTGGGATCGCACGCGCGGCGCGAGCCTTCTACATGTATATATTGATACGCGAGAGTGCCGACCTTGTGTATATGCTCTGCTCTAGTGTATGTGCACATATAGACGGTGGCGTATTGAGGAAGTGCCTTTCTTACCTTGGAAGATAACAAAAACCGAGGAGGGAGAGAGAGAGAGAGAGTCGCCACGCGGACGATAACTGATTGCTTTTAACGGAACGGTGCTTGCATAATTTCTCAACGAGTCTCTCTGGAATAACAAATCAACCGTGAATAAATCAATATTGGAGTGAGATGGAAAAAAAAGGATCAATTTAATTTGACACTTACGAGTTTGTTACATAAATAAACGTGATTTACTATGTAAATACAGTGACCTTTCGAAAATATTCTCGAGGCAAGCTTTTTTCGCGAGCCATACATATATATATTCACGTCGTGTAAAATTATTAGCGCAATAATAGTTGAAGAAATTCACTCGGCGCGAGCGAATATAACCGACCGGTACGTGTATATACACACTCGTAAAACGCGTCGCGAGGATTTATGCGTCTCCCTCTCGCACTTGGGTTATACCTATCCGATGGGGCCAAAAGGTTAGATTTTAATGCGACCGAACGCCACCAACTCTACCCGATGGAAAGTCATCTCTTCCCATATGCCAAGACAAATTTCATTCTATCCTCCCCGTGACACTTCTTTCGCGCTCATAAGCGCGCCCGTATTCAACTTCTTTTTGCCCGAAGATATTTATGGCTGCCGCTCATGCGCGCCTATTATATATTATTGTCGCTTGCACGGCTGAATTCCATCGATGTAGGTGCATTTAGATACTGCAGAAAAATGCGCTTAGACATATTTGACTTGTGCGGCTTTAATGATCGTGAGCTGCTACTCAAAAGAAGACCCTCTTAATTTCTTATGGGACAAGAGGATTATTACACAATGGGAACTGGAATTTCTTGGAACGATATTATTAATGTTCTGAGGTATATATATACATGAGTAAATTTCAAAGTTATGTGAAAAATCTTCGAAACTGCAGCAAGAGATTGCCATTTCGATCTAAAGAGTAAATATAAGCACAACAGCTACATCAACTAATCCGTTTACTATACTTATATATCGAGTACATTATTAGACCACTTCAATTTGTTACACTGACTGGGCAAAATTCATTGTATAGCCAAACGAAACGGCAAACGCTCAATCGGTGCGTGCATCGGATCGTCGCAACAAAAACAAAAAGCACATCAGCGGAGTATCGCCAATCTTTTTTCAATTTATCTTTTATACGAATTGTATTGGCGAAGTTCATTGCAGAGCGCGGATTATGGGTAAGCCGAAGCTCTCGATCCCGTTTTCGAAATAAGGTCGAACTTGTCCGCGCGCACACAGTGGTCCCCTTATATCCTCAGCTCGTCCGCGAGGTCTATTATAATGCGATCGGTCGGCGCGGTATGGCGTTGCACACACGGGCTCATTGACTCGCCTCCTAGTCGCAAATTGCATTGTTAGATTCACGGGGAGGAGAGGGGGGGCTTTTCATGGCGGACAATGGGCTCGTTGTATAGTGCCGGGGCAAAATCATCGCTGATTGAAAATTAAAGGAGAGCCGCGCGAGAGGAGAGCTAAACGACTTTCCTCGTATTTTTTCTCCATAGCTGTCCCACTTGCGCGCTCGTGTTTTTCGTCCTTCCTCTCTTTTTTTTTCTCCTTCTTTAGACGGCTATATATTTAATTGATTAATTGGTCGATTCGCTGCGAGAGAAGAGAGATAGATAGGCAGATAGGTGACTGGGAAGTATTTCGTGGCCGCGATATGAGTTTAGCTGTATAAGAGATGCATCGAGTGACAAAAGTGCATAGTGTGTATAATAATATACGTGAATTTCCATCGAGATAAACGACAGCTATGCGCGCTTGTGTCTCCGTTATGGTAAATTGTCTTTGGCGCGGTTGCTGCTGCACTTTTTTTGTTTATATATATACACATACTCGATCGGTCAGTTTCGCTCGCGCAACGTAAGTAAGTAAGTAGCATCGAGTCCATCGCGATTATACCGTTGGCGGGGCAAGGCGAGCGACCTTTTACTACAGAGCCTTTATAGCCACACTCGTAGCATCGTGTACACTCGCGCTATACTTATAAACGTGTATAGGTATACGTGCTATTTTCGACATCAGGCCCGAGGCGATTTAATGCGGATTCCTCGTGAGTTTCACGTAAGAATTATCCAATCCTTTTCTGTATACTCACCGCGATTTTGTGTTTCGATCGTTTTCCGTTTAACGCCTTATGTCCTGCGTATATTTCGACAGATGAACGAGCACAGCTTTGAAAAATCCTGCGCAAATACGATAAAGGCGTATAATCATATGTGCAAACAAGTTTATTAAATGTTATCTGGTCGTTAATTCGAATTTTCACGCCTGTTTCAATAAAGCACAAAAAAGAAGGTTTATGAACCCATTTCTCAATGTGACATACTTAAATTTTTATTTTATTTATTTTATTATAATGTTACGTTAATAAACCCTTACACATGAACAAAAATTTTCTTTGTAATAATAATAAATTAGATTTTCAAATGTTTCCATCGCTTCGAAAAATAAAAATAATCTGGGGTAGATGCTCGGGTTACTCTACCCATTAAGCAGATGATCTCTAAATTTTGTTACATTCCACTAACTTTTCTTCAATTTTTAATACTTTTACAGATATATTTTAGTTAATTCTAATGCATTTTCTAAATAGTCTTCTATAATTCTTTTATCAAAATCAAATAAAATCGAATAATATGACACTGCAGTTGAGAAAAACAAATTTTATGCTTCTATTACTGGACATCGTCTGCGTGCCATAAGATCCTAATACTTTATTTACTGTGTGCCGATTACTATATCCTGTGTAAAAGGATAGGGCAGAGAAACCATTTGAAGCACAGTAATCGGGACATCTACCCTACATGCACGGCAATACATAAGATAACAAGATCTGTGAGTCTAATAACTCTTATAAAAATAAACTGATAATTGAATTCATATGTAATCAATCAATTGCTCGGAATAAACGCATAATCGTGTAAAAAGACTTATAAGTTCTGCATAAGCGCATGAAAAAAAGCCGATATTTTATACACGGCGATCGCGCGACTTTGCATAATTACTCTTGCACGAATGCGTATATATCACTTGAATTAGCCTCACTCGCTTCCTTGATATTGCAGACAGAAATGAAATATTTAATTATTCCACGGCCTCGGCTAATGCTAAGCGCGAAATAAAGTGTTTTCTAAATTGTGCGCGACGTCTCGCGCGGCGACGTTAATTTTCGGTCGCGTTACATAAAATCTAAGGCGACACTCCGCGCGCCACGACGTAATAGCTCTTATGCAATTTTTTTCCTCTCCTGGTTTTCTGTTTTTTTTTTTTTTGGGCCGAAACCGAGATTCCTTCAGCCGCGCGCGCGCGCGTGTGTGTATGTGGCCATTTTGCGAAATCCCGGAGCGTTCGAAGGCATTTTAGCTGCGGCGAATTCTCGGAAACGGTGCGCTGCAGGACTGGCGTGCGCAGCTTGAGAGCCCCCCTCCCCTCTCTCTAACTCAAAATGCATTAGCCATTAAAGGCTAACCACCCCGAGTTCGGCTTTTATCCCAGACCCTGACCCCTTGATTTTAGCTTTTGGTGCGATTGAAAATTTTAACGTAACGAATTATTTTAATTGCCTGCAGTGTATGCAATTCACGACGGAATTCTGCAGAGACAAATAAGTATAATGAATTCCGATTGAGAAAATACATTTGTTTTTATACATATAATAGCTTTATTGGGCTTCGAACAAACTGCGAATATATAATAATATTGCGCCGATATATTAAATAAGTAGATGAGTAGATAAGTAGTTTCATAAAAACGATATTTTACTACTTTATTAAAAGCTCTTTAATCAAAAATTGCATCCATTTTAGGTCACTATAATACCTTTTGATGCGCCAAAGTGCCAAGGCTTACTATACGCACAAACTTCGACGATCGTCCAACTTATGCGCAAATCGCATCTATGCGGCTCACATATATAATTCGTCGAGAAAAGAAGTTCGAATATTAATTTAGTCTATTATCTAATGAATATATACACTCGAGCTAACGGCAAACTATAAGAATCCACAGCGCTCGTATAGGCGTCCAATTAGCCAGAATTAATATTATAAGGAAGATAGCGTACACAGGGTTATAGAAATACGCGAATTCTCGCCAAATATAACACTCAATCAGCTTTCTTCCTATTACGGCACGCAATCTCGGCATCCATCAGAAATAGTCCCCCTCCCCTACTATTATCTAATTGATCTATACTCGGGTTCCGCACGCGCCTATATTCAATAAAGCCTTAATTGTATATAATATATATACATAATTGTAAAGGAGAAAATTGAAAATAAGCAAAGTTGCAAAGAATTTTTCTACAATACATCGGTGCTCGTATACACTTTGATGCGCGCGCGCTATCATACACACACACATATATATAGACGGGCGCGCGGGTCGGACAATTAGAAAAGATCGCGTGGAGGCGCTCGCGGCGTAGAGATGCTTATCGCCGATCGCGGTATATCTCGAAACGCTGGAAAACGCTTTCGGGACAAAGTAGGTAAGGCTTTCACGATTTGAGACGCGCGGCGTGAAAACATGACTTGCCCCCGCTATACTCCCCAGTTCTCGTATTAGTTTCGCATTAGCTTCTATATATATAAGAGAAAGAGAGAGAGAGAGAGAGACGAGGAGGAGAACCTTTTGATCGTCGAAGGCAGCGGGGGAGAGTTTGAGAGAAGAGGTCGAGCGAAATCGCGGCTGCACCTTTCGTCGAGATATATGTCCCGTGTGTGCGGTAAACGGAATCGAATCAGTTCTTATATTGATAATATAAGATTTCAAGCGATATATATATATATATATATACATATATCCTCGTTTGCATTGTGCCGTTTATGTATGTGCGAGTAGAGTTTATGGGCCCAGTGTGTTGCCTCGGTCGTAAATTTTCATAGTTTTTAACGGTGCGGCAGAAGTTAATTTTAACGATTTAATGGCTGCGCGAGATGGTGCATTTAACAAACAAACGATTTTCTCAGATTATATTATACTAAGTATCTTTGATGCTTAATATATAGCGCACCGCCGGGGTCTTCTTATGATGATGCGCCCGTCTCGACGTACTCGGTTTCATTCTACTTAATATAAAGTGCTTGCAACTATGCACGCGAGTTTTCGATAACATACACTTTGGCGCAAAAAGGAAAAAAAAGCTGCCTATAATGAATTGCCCACGAAAAACTATAGTTTGTCGTTACGTGTGTACTCAAGACCCTGGGGCTTACTAATCGCTATCCCATTTTTGTTGCATCCTTTCATCTCAAAATTGGTGTCATTAGTGAGAGGACTAAGGATGCTAATCCTTGACTGTGTGTCTGTGTGTGTGTGTAACACACACTTATCTACTTATCTCGCTTAAATTATCAGAAGGTCAGAGATCAATTTTTTGCAAGGAGGTCTATAAAAGAAAAAAAGCCAAAACAAAAAAATAGACACAAGCCCACTTTCCTGTCTCGCTCGAGGCCCGACAATGCTACATTCAATAAACATCCTCCTTTCGCAAAAACAAGCCCTGCATACACGCTCGCGCGCGCGCGCGACTGCAACAATGGAATAAGCGACTCTTCTTCGCTGTCGTCAGTCGACATGTAGTACAAGCTCTCACAGCCTGAATTCGCACTGGTATATACGTGTCCGCGATGCCCCATTATGTACATGTATACAGTCCACCAATTTCTTACGGATTACACGCGATTCCGATTTCACGAGAGACAGAGAGAGAATTGTACGCATCGGAATGGAGAGAAAGAGGGATCTTAACCTTTCGAGGCCGTCCGAGCACTGTCGTGTAACACGTATATATACGAGAGTCCAAATGCGTGTATGCAATGCAATCGTCCGGCCTCGTGGACAACAACCGAATATATCGTGTGTGTTGGCGCGCGCGAAGCTAAACGATTCTCCGATGATTTTTGCGCTCTGTACTTTTTGCGCCGAGACCGTGAACGCCACTACCGCCGCCGCCGCCGCTGCTGCTGCTGCCTTTTGCGGATGTTTGCTCTCTCGAGAGAAAGAGACGTTACCAGTTTGTTGTTGTCACGCGCTATTCCGAAGCCCCTTCCATTTTTCTCTTTCTTTTTTTTTCTTTTCAATTCGACGAATTATTTCGAATGTGTCCAACTAGTCTCGAGGTCAAGAGATTTAGCACACTTATCTCTCTCTCTTTCTCTCTATTTGCACTTGTGTTGAATTGCTCGGTTGTGTCTCTTGGTCTCTATGTGCCTCTTTTTTTTTATTCTGATGACGTACGGCTATGTTTTTTTTTCCTTTTTACACCTCGAAAAATTTTGATGTAATCGACTTTTTCCTTTACGAAACTAATGGAATTCGCACCTTGAGTAGCGATGCTGATTCACACTTCTTGAGAAATCTGAAAAACATGGGTTTTTATTAATTTATTATTGTCGATCTGAAAGATTACTAATATTGCTTAAGCTGGATTGAAATGGATATTTAAGTTATACTATAGTGTCGAGTAGGTATTGAAGCTGGTGAAATATGCGATTAGTACTCAATCGTTTGGCTTAGTCTCTCTACAATTAGACTTGTATTAAATTTAAAACATAATACATAAACAATTATCGCGTTGTTAAGCACTAAAAACCTTAGAATTTATGAACCTGTAAAATCCTTTATGATCCTTTTGAATTTACTTTATATATGTTAGTATATACTGTATGTCATAAGCATAATGTAATATATGCAAATATTTTGCTAAAGATGAATGTGACTAACAGAAAATAACTTATTTTCATAACTATTTTTTTGTCCAAAGAAGTCAAATAAGACGTAACAACAAAAAAAGTATTTTTAAATAAATTTTCTGCTACTTTTACATTACAATTGATTTAGCAACAGGTGATAAAATATGAATACATAAATCTCCATAGATTTTCTTCCGTTACCAAGTTTCTTTGTACATAGAGGCACAAAGTAGAAAAGGTTCCTAAATACTTTTTTTGTTCAGTTACACGAAACGAATAATAAAATAATACAAAAGAAATTTTTCATTTCACATACCTATTGAGATAAATTTTAAACTGAATATAAGTACTTTCTCTTTGAAAGACATGAATCTCTTATATTTATTTTCGCAGTTACTAAAAGATCATGGTTACGTCGTATTTCAGATGGATCATTTTTCTTATCCCAGCGAGTATTTACTTTTCAAAGAAGGTATGTAAGGTGCGATAAAATTGAAGGGTCCGACAGTCCGCAAAATAACGAAGTCGCGTACAAAGGGAATAAAAAGAAATGATAGAATTCAGCACATACAGTGATGTTACGAGAAAAAGACAAGTCGTGGAATTCAGGGAATAAGTGTAATTTTCCTCTTTTATATATAAACTTTCACCATTATGACAAGATAGCGAGGTATGGACTTTGATTGAATAACCATTCGCTATACTTTATCGAAAAATGGCAGCTGCCCTACGGACAAAAGTATATCCTCGACTTTCACACTTTTACATAAATATTTAGCGACTTTAAATTGAGATAAAAGTCTGACGTAAGCCGCATAAAACAGGATAATACAAGTGGGGATATTGCCAGGTCAGAGACACGTTGGGCAAAAAAAAAAATACGCGTAGTCGGTGGACACAGTTGCGAAAAAAAACGGAATACCACCGGTGACGCGCTGCTCAGAGACCGAAGCGCTTTTTTTTTTATTATTATTAATTCAATTGTTGCGTCAGTCGCGCGGCTGCGTGACATCAACGAAATCCTCGAGAATCGAGATCCTCGTCGTTTTATCACACACTTACATTATGACTGTTTCTTATAAGATTCGTCACCCGAATCCAATGTAAAATAAATAAGAGTTGAGAGCTCTATAGAATTGAAGTGTTTTTGAATTCGTCCACCTTAGCCTAACTTAGTCCACTTTTGTGAAAACATACAATATAAGATTAGCATAAAAGGTGAGTTTTATGCTGATTTTCGGGCACTCGATACCGTTAGTCACAGGCTTATTATAACACTTTCTTACCTCTCAGGACTGAAAGGACTATCCGTTGAATCAAAATGGACCGGTATCCTGTGAAAGGACACCATTGCAAACGCTGCGGTATATAAATCGGAATGTATGTGGAACGAGCGAGGCGTAGAATCTGAAGTAAAAGAAATTACATCGAATTCATCTTTTGAATGATTATCCCGAACGAACACAACGACAATCTTATCCTAAAAAAAAATCCTTCTATTATGACCTTAAAAATGCTCATTCTCAATTCATCCAAGATCTATACATAAAGTACGCAAGACGTATATTAAAAGCAGCCAAGAAAAATGCTCGTTATCGCATTAGCGATTTCAACAGCACTAAAGCAAGCCATTATTGATCCTATAGAATGCGCACGCGAGGTATGCCAAAAGAAACATAAACTATATTATACGCGCGGCCTGCAGTTGGCAAAGGTCGAATATACTTATTGGATATTTTTCGAGTTCGTCGCGCATTCACACGTATATAATAGGTGCACGTGACAGGTATATATGCATGTGTATATATATATAGAGATATCGATTGGAAAGCACTTTATTGGTGGTCGCTCGTTGGTCTCGGGGCGATCAATCTTTTTCACGGTGCATAATAGTGCTGTATCGCGGTGGGTAGCGGCGGGCCGCAGATCGCGCCTTGTTTTACGAGCTCCTATAAACAGCCGAGAGAGAGAGAGAGACACGTCGGAAGGAAATTTTTAGGTTATCAACCGAGACTCGTACACACACACGCGCGGCAAAGACAGTCTCGTATACACTTACATGTATAAGAAAGACAAAAAAAAACAGGGAAAAGCACAGCAGGGGCTATACAATATCGGTCGGTTTAACGTCGTGTTAACTGCTATGCACCGCGAGTGACGCTCGAGAGCTCCAGTGAATGTAAGGACTGTCCGGCCACTCTCTCTCCTCTCTGTTTCTCTCTCGCCATGTATACATAACGCGAAGCGAGAGAAGCGATAATAATATTTCTTCCGATTAGAGTCCGCCCACGCGCGCGTCTCTCTGCGCCCGCGCCCGAGATATTTGCGCGCACCGATGTAGGAAAAAAGAATTTGAGAGCTGCTGCGGTGCGGGAATAAAATCGGTACACTCGACGCTCGCGATATACTTACATATATATATATATCTATGTAGGAGAACGTGGCAACACACAAGGGGGACAAAGTGCGCGGGCTTTCCTATTTGTCACCCGAGGCGCGCATCTATCGATTTCTCGGCGCCAGTATACATATAGATATATAGTTGAGCGCATCTCCTCTGATCTCTCCTTATTTGTCACACTCTATATATGTAGACACGGCGCACTGCACTTATATATCCACATGAACATCCCCGAAGAGGAGTCGTGCAATTCGTCACAAGCCCCCGCAAACGCGACGACGACAAGCGAGCCCCGCTCGAGCTCGCGCATCTCCTAACTTGTATGATATATACTTACCCCTTAACTATGTGCGCGTACGCGCATCGCGTCAACGCGGCCTTGATTTGACGTCCTTTTATAATTTTCCATGTCGCAGAGATATTTCAGCAGCCGATATATAACGATTGTACATCTTTTGATTTATTCAGGAAATTGTTTTGGGCAGACATTTGGATCGATGGTGTAACGTTGTTAAATAGTCGCGGGGGATTTATATTAAAAGATATCGTGAGATATTGCGGCTAACGATTTGAACATTATCGAGCTAATAACATTTATATATAGGATTAAAGCTTCTAATACGGGGATTTCCTCGACAGTCCGAGCTTTGTCATTTTAAAAAATTGAATTTGGCAAATGCATCTATATATTGTATATGGAACGAATACGCGACGATAAATAAAAGAGAATGCAGGGAAAAATTGGTAAAGTCAACGCACATAAATCAGACGTGAAGCAAGGGGGGTAAAAAGCACCGCGTGCGCGCCCTCGTCGGTAATTAAAATCGATATCCGGTAAACACATCCTTCTCTCTCTCTCTCTCTCTCTCTTTCCGCCGGTTCTCACCAATTTCCCTGTGCAGACTCGGCGGCAGCAGTAGTGACCCTCGCGCACGGTAGATCCCAATCTGCGCACGGTGCTTTTTCGCCGCGAGAAAGAGAGAAAGAGAGAGAGAGAGAGCCGATTATCCGCGCGCGCGTGTGCTTTTAATCGAGTGACTCGAAGCCGCGCGCACCGTAGCGGCCTAACTTTGCCTATCGAATGAGCGATCGACGCTTATACGTATAATGTCGACATGCAAGAATTTGTGACTCGCGCATAGGTTATACCGATTCTCATCGCGAATATATATATGCACATCGCGTTCTATCTCTCTCTATCTATCTCTCTCTCTCTCTCTCTGTCTCTCTTTTTTTGTACTAGAACATCTGAGGAGATTAAATTTGAATGTCGACTCGTGTTGTTTCTGTAATGCGCTTGCTCAAAGTTTTTGCCGAGGTTTTTGTACACACGCGTTGACTGTGGATCGTATAAATATTGTATAAAGATCTTCGTGAGATTAGTTAGAATCAATTTTTATCTACTTTTACTATAAAGCGAAATTTTGAATTGCAACGTATAATTGACTTCCTCTTCTGTAGTCTTATCCCTGGTCCTCGAATCAATTTTTAATTCTAAAAACAATTAACTTTTTATTTAAGTCGAACAACACGCGATAGAAAAAGGGGAGATTAGAAAAATACTCGGTATATACAAAAGTCTGGAATTCGGAATTCGCCGAGTAGATGCAGTATTCCGGTATGCAAGACCGTCCAGCAAGCGGTCGATCTCCTCTACCTCGTGTACGAAAAAAGAAAGAGAAACAAGCCCTAAGTATATTCGCGAAACGAGTTTCATTTGGTTCTGCGGTCGCGTGCGCATATAAACGCGCGTACCATGGATGTATATGTACAGAATAGAGCGATGCGACGACGGCGGCGGCGGCGGCGGCGGCACACGCAGAGCGAGACTCGGCCACATTACAGTATACGCTGATGGACTCTTTGCGGTTACGTTATCCTTTCGTACACTCTTTATCTCTCACTCGTTCTCTCTTTCCCCGCTCTCTCCGCTCTCTTTATCTCTCTTCTCTCTCTTTCTGTCGACACCCTTGCTCATTTATGCGATACAGAGATCAGGAGAGGATCAAGGGTAGACCGTGACCGCAGCTATGCTTTAATTCGGACTCTGTCGGTTGACGTTCGCAGCCACGTTTCTGCAGCTTTGCAAAGAGCCGATCTCTCTCTCTCTCTCACTCTCGGTCTCGAGCTGTGTGTTTTTCGCGGCAACTGCGCCAAATTTGGTCAAACGGTTTGGACAACCTTCTACGCTCGTATCATCTCGCTCACTCCCTCGCTCGTGTATCTATATGTAGTACGTAAAGAGCCGCGCGAAGCCGACGACTTTTAGCCTTCGCGGAGGCTGCTCTCTCGCGTCTCTCTCTCTCTCTCTCTCTCTCACTCTTTACGTTGTTTCCAATAACTGTGACCTTGAGGGTGTGGGCATATATACGCCCACCTTGAAATTTTCGCGCTCCCGCGGACGACGGAGAGAGAGGGAGAGAGACGCGAGGTATTCAAGATGACGAGAAGAATGAGAGGTTGGTTCTGATGGAATTTTAACTGCGTCAGGTCTAGTTACGAGGAAAGTGTTGGTTGTTGTCGCGTCTTAGGGTGTGGCGCGGACTTGATGGCTATACTGCAGCTTGCCATCAACTCCTTTCGATCATAATTGTTTTTCGTCGGATTGCTTTGTTTGCAGTTTATTTTTTCAGACCCTACGTAGTTTATGTACAACGAGGAATTGCTGAATTCCTGGCCGTGTGTGTGTGTGTGTGTGTGTGTGTGTGTCGTGTTTGAGCGTTAGACTTGAGCAGTTTAAATGTACTACTTGTAATATGGAATATTTTTCTCCAGAAGATTTGTCCAACTTCGCTGAGTACACGATTAATAAAGATTACCATTAAACTACATAACTATGGACTATATATTAATTTTCATTAAGCTTTAATTAAGAATATGTAAAAGAAAATGCTCATATATTCGTCTCTAATAAAATCAGATATTATTTTCGGTGATTGGAAAGTAGAAACAGACGGGTATAGACAGACATACACTTTCAACCAAGTTTCTTGAAAATTTGTGAAACTCTTTTAAAGTTAAATATTTTTATCACACTCTAACCTAAAAATTGTACATTCCATTTTTTGTGTTATAGTATACTATTTCTACACTGCGTGCGCAAAATTGACCTTTGCGTATGATGTATGAAAAAATATTGTGCGCAACACGTGCGCTCAGGTTATCTCGACTCATATGTGATTGTATTCCTCCTCATCGAGATGATCTCCTTCGCTCACTAGTTGCATAATGTATACTATTACCAAATTCAAAATAGTGGCACATCTTTTCCTTTATTCTCATATAGGCATTATATCTTTCAAACAAATATACTGCTCTTATCCTATATATATATAGACTGAAAGCTTGCAGCGAATCCGTGCCAAAACATTTCTTCCACGCAAATCTAGAACATTCGCAACTTGCAAAGTAGTAATACAAGAATTACAAGCTTCGAACGATGATTTCACCATTAAGACTCTATAGTTTGAGTGTATATATATATAGACTCGCAGACGATCCGGTATACACAAGAGCTGATGGCTCGTAGCAATGCAACCGCGGGAGCAAGAGTGAAATAAAAGAAAGACATCGTAAGTAGTAGGATATTATCAGCGGCTCGGCTTATTGGCTGGCGGTCGAAACTGCGGCTTCGCGCGCGCGCGCGCGCACAGCATAAAAAGCCTCAAACAATACCGGTAATGGATTATTACAAGATAGCCGAGCGCGCGATCGTTACGCAGCTCGCTCCTCTTCCATTCCGGAGTGTACTACAATTTAGATGCGATGCCGCGCTCGCTGTGCGAGAAACAGAGAAATCGCACCAAGCGAGTTACCTATATATATATATATACGAGTATATAACGTAATTGAACGGGTTTCTGCTGCGTGCCACCCTGCACCGCGACAGCTTCTTCTCTCTTTCTCTATCTCTACGCAGTCGGCGCGAAACTGTGCTATATTGCGAACTGCGTCTACTATTGTGGAAGCGCTTTTCAACCGCTGACGAAATCCATTTGGTGTGTGTGTACATATATATATAGGGAAAAAGTGGATCGTATACCGTCGAAGGAGCTTCGGTGTGTTTGTAAAGCCGACCGATGAGCGAACCTCGGAAAAGGCGCGAATATAACTGGGACAAGGTTTTGACCGGCTATATGTATATATGTATATGGAGGCTCGCGGTTCACGGATCTCTACACAAGGGTTCACGAGCAAAGGTATTTTTACGTTCAAGGAAAACGCCTGTCGTTTATCTTGGTGCAGAGCCACGCGCTTTGGTGCGGTGACTCGTCGACCCAGGAATGTAGTCGACTTTAATTCGTGTCGCGTCGTCAGCTCCTTTTTTTTTTCTTCTTCTTCTTTTGTGTCTTGTTTACTAACCGATTGCCTATAATTGGATGGATTTTGGGAACGGCGCTTTATTTTAGAATTGTACAATACTGTAAGATATATCTATGCGTATAAGTAATGACAAATCTATAATAAAAGTTTAACAAGATTAAATATCTTTATTTGTCGCGCTTTATAATGGAAGCTTATGATCCATAAAGCAAAGTAATAGGCTAACTAAGCTTATCTATATACTTGTGCCATATAGTCGAAAAACTTATATTCAAACTTTAGATTAACAGCGGATTTACATATATAAAATGTTATAGCTTCAACTTGGGCGTTAAAGATAAAAGACGCGGCGAAGAAAGAAGGGATATCCCCTGTACAAAGTGCTTTGCGCGCGCGAACAAGCAGAATTTCTCGAGACTATATAAAGGAGAAGGTTGGAGCTCTGTCTTGAGGAAATCTCTCTCTTACTCTCTTACTCTATATATATATATTGGATGACATCTCGGCGGCGGAACACGAGGCATAGAGTAGTCGAGAAATCGATCGCGGCGTCTAGAAACTTTTGCTCTTATTCCAGCGTCGGGCGAGTATAGTGCGCACGATATATATGTACGTCGACGGTCCTCTTCCTCTTCTCGTCTATATATAAATCCGCGAACTCGCTCGGACGAATCGACTCTTGCTTAAAGTCTCTGCGGGCGCCTCTCTCGAGAAAATGAACAAGTCGGAGGTGCATAGGAGGAGGAGGAGACTATATGGCGCTATGCGGCACTCCTGCGCGCACACGGACTATATATCGGCGACTCGCGGCTCTCTGCGTATTTTCGCGGAAACTCGCGCCGCGAGCGCGGGAGAAAGAGAGAGAGAGAGAGACTTTCTCAGGTATCGATCTTCTCTTTCGCTTTCTGTCGGACTTCTCTCTCTCTCTCTCTCTCTCTCAAGTCCGCGGCCAAGAAAAATTTTGCTTCTTCTTCGTGCAGGCGGTGGTGATGGTGTGTATGTGTGTGTGTAATGCATGGCATCAGATAAATCGACCTGTGACCCATCGTGAATCTCCGAGATTAAAACCTATATATATATATATATAGGAGGCAAAAAAGCAGAGCGAAGTTTATGGCGGAGAAACGTGTGTTTGTTGCTGTTGGGTGTGGATAAGTTCGGTGTGTGTGTGTGTATGTGCTGTACGGGAATATACGCGGCGTGGAAATGCGCGCGGTGTTTTCCGTTCCCGAGAGCTATATGTTGATCGTAGGTTGCGGATATATATCGAGTTTATTACCTATACATTTAAGTGCTAATTAATCATCGTTAAAGAACAAGGTTGAATTTTTTATCTCGAGTTTACATGGTTCAATGATGAAACGCTTCTTACTAAATGTGACGTGTAACTATTTATGCAAATCTCGCAGTTCTATTGTTTATGTACCCTTCGATTTTTCAAACGATTATATCTGTTTGGTTTTGTTGTAACCACTTATAGTATTTATCGTTGCTTAATAAATACATCTAGAAATTATTTATAAATAATGGTAAAAAATGAATAATTCAAGGGAAAAAAGCATCATCGTAGAAATTCCTTGAAAATTTGGAATAAAAAAAATGACATTTCTTACACTCGTAATTTAAGTAACACTTAATTCCCCGTAAATCGTTTACGCGCCACAACACTAGGTATACTACATTCGGAATTCATTAAATCCTATAAATCACTTGAAATAAGAGTAATTTAAAAAAACTAATTATTACTTGAAAATAAAATCGTTTCGGTCATTCTAGTCTAGTATAAATATATATAGAATCTTATATAGAATGTGTCAAACTTGAGAGGCTTACAGTGTACTACTTGATTAATCAAGTGCCATTATCACTGCTTCAGATTTGGAGAGTCTATCACGATAAGCGAAGTGAATGAAAAAGGCCCTTTAATAGAAAGTTTGTTTTATTTGTTCGTAAGAATCGCTTTTGCCACCGTCATTTTTATCACCATATGTATTAAACGAGTTGTCTACAAATTAAAATTGTATTGTTCTTACATACATGATCTATTAAAAACTTTTAAATTCCAATAGGTTATATCGCACGATTTTCTCCCAGTCAATTTGCTTGAAAAAAATAATCTTTTTCCTCGAAAGAGGATCGCAAAATACCTCTACGCATGCAGGGTATACACGAATCGCCTCATTGCATTCCAGCCAAAAACATTCGTTGCAAACCGAAACTATTCGGTAGTACATATAACGCGGCAAGCTATAAACGGTAGGGAAAGAAAAAAAAGTAGAGCGGAAAAGTCACGATGGGCTGGCATGGAATAGCGATGGGGGCGCACGAAACAGCAGGAAGAAGGTGAAAAGCAAAAGAAGGGAGGGGGGCACCGCATCGCGCCGGAGAAAATATGGAAATAGTTTAGAATGCGCATAGCTGACGATTCGGTACTTGGGGGGGAAAGTTGCGGCTGCGGCGGTGCGGTGCACGATTCCTCGCGCGTCCCCCGTTCACTTGTGGGCGATTTACTGCTGCGACACTCGCACAGACACACACTCTCTCTCGCTGTACAGTTCGATATAATCGTATTAAGGTGGATCTCGAGTGTGCGGCTCCCCGCGATTAAAATTACCATTGCCAATGGCTATATATATATTGTGACCGCGCGGACGAGCGATTATTGTTTCGCAGTGTCATATATAGTTAGAGCGAGAAAGGAGAGCTGGGACAGTCTTAATAATCGGCAGCTGCGCACGACACGTCGTCGAAGAGGGTGGAGAAGGAAATAGAATTTATCGCGCCGCGCGGCTGTGAAAGTTCACTCGGCGATCGCTCCGCTTTGTGTCCTTCCAAATGCTATCTCTCTCTCTCTCTCTCTCTCTCTCTCTCTCTCTCTCTCTCACTCTCTCGCTTCCTTTGTGTGACATTTCCGCCGAGAGACGGCCCGCGGGTGAAAGAAGTTGTGGACTGCTCTCTCGACTACCCACACTTTTATTCTTCTCCTCTCGATCGCGTCTCTTTTCTAAACGTCTTCGAAAATATATCGATACTTTCACTTTTTCGCGCGACAGCCGCCTATATGTATAACGTCTTGGCCCATGAGAATGGACTCTTGATAAAGACATTTCCGAGATTTGTTACCGGTTTATTATTCCATTCCGTCTATGCCTAACATACAGCTTATATAGTTTTAATCGCATATAAAACTGGCCAAGGTAAAGCTTTACTTCCAATCAAGGAGATTAACGAGTTAAGTATATCTATCACTTACATTCACATTATTATTATAGATATTAGTTTAAGTTCTTAGAATTATTAAATGACACGTTTTTCAAGAAATTACAACTGATCGAGTTTCGTTTTGATAAATACGATACTTTGCGAAAGAATGTTTTAACAGATTTAAGTTTAAGTAACAATCTTAAAAATGAATTATATAATATTGAAAATAACTTTGAATCGAGGAATAAGCTGTACAGTATCTATGTAAGATCATTCTGAACAAGTTAACTAAAAGGCCTGCTAAAGTAACCGTATCCACTATTACCACATACGAATAAAAGACGAATGAAGTCTTAAGTGGTTCGTTAGCGAATGAAATCCAGTATATCACTGGTATTTCGGACAAAAAAAGACACGGACAAATATTCACTCGCTTTTTCGACATCTCTCGTATTAACGTCGATGCCGAGTGAATAAAAAAAAAAAAGAAAAAGGAAGAGTCATGCATTCGCGCACTAAACCGTCCGACGCAATCTCTTGGCGAACTGTGTCCTGCATATACAAACACTTTTACGAGCAGCCCGTCATAAAAAGCGCTCGCCCTGTAAATCCCCCCCTTTTTGTATGCTGACGTCCGCACCGAACTTGATTTTCGTGAATTATGCCCGCCATTAGACTTTTCGTACAAGAGCTCCTGCTTCGTTCTGTCGAGCTCTCAAAGTAAATTTATACATGCAAACTCCAGTGGAATATTTTTTTTATATCCTTTAAAAGGCGCATCAAAACAGACAAGCATTACATCATGATTTTCGAGGTGATGTTCACAATCTCTTTTCTACTTCATTATTACATCGATTCGCACTGGAATACTCTGAAACCTTGTAGAATTTCATTACAGTTTCGGGAATTTAGGCGCCCACCAGCCAAGCCCATGCACGGTAAGACAATGAAACAAAAATACAAGAGACGCACGCGCAGAGACCAGATGAAAGTCGACGAACAGTACGGTAAGTTTTTGTCGGGCTCGCTCGTCCGATCGCCGAAATGCGTCCCTCTCTAACTCGTTCTCGTCGATTTGGTCGCCGACCGTATATACATACAAGCAAGCGCGCGGACAGTCAGAGAGCGAACAAGTAGATGTCAGGAAAACGAAGAAGCGAGAGACCGAGGTAAAAAAGCCTCTAATTGTCAACTCGAGTCACGGATTTTCGCAGAAGTCGGATCCGCGAAGAGCGCATAATATAACCTTGTCGCGACTCTTTGGGGTCTGGCGCGTTCGTTCCAGGTCAAATTCACTCCTGGCATAAAGGCTTAAGTTTAAGCATACACGTTCACACACACACACACACACACACACACACACACAGAGAAGAAACGCACCGGAGAAACACTGCATGGCGGAGACTGCAGAGGGTCGCGCGACTCGTAGATATACGTATACCAGTTCCACGGGTTTGGCGTGTCTCTAAGCTACTGCTGCTGCTGCTGTACCATGGAGCCTCGTTACGTAAGAAGCCCAACGCGCGAGAGTCTGCAATTTCATCTTTTACGCTCGTCAAGCTATCTGTGTCAAAAGTCCGCGCGCGCGAGACTCGTATACATCGTATGCGTGCGTATATAGGCAAGTGACGCTGCAGGCCTCGTAGTTTTTTCTCGAGTCTCGCTCGCCTCTAATTCATCAACTCTCGCTGTTATACACAAACATAAGCGCCTCGCGATCGCTACCCAGTACAACGACGCTCCAGATCGTCCTAATGGCATTGGCATAATCAGAAGCATCGAGAAAAGAGTATATCGCGGGATTAAATATACGAGATTGTACTACTGTACTGTCTGTACGAGGCGCGCAGGTCGGAAATACAGCGGTTTAGCAACGAAAGCTGCAGCTATGCGTGTATACGTTGTAGGGTATAGGTATATAGCCGAGAGAAGCGAGAAGAATGCAGTTATCGAGTGTGGATAGATAGGGTACGGAGCGCGCGCGCGCGCGACTGCATGTATATTTATATGATATACAGGCGATATTGTGTATACATTACGAGGCGCGCTCTCGCGCGAGTCGCTGCTCATTCATACGGAAAATGGGAATGGAAAATGGCGGGTTGAGCGGAACGAGCGTGTGTCAGGCCGCGGCCGACACGCGGTATGCGGTTTTAATGGTTCACCTCTCCGTATATACTCTCTCTCTCTCTCTCTCTCTCTGTGTGTGTGTGTGTAAGGGTCCAGGTGCACGACTCCATTCCGAGCTATTTTCGTCCGGTCGATCTATCAACTCGACGCTGCCCACGACATCTCTCCGCACCATGTATAAGACGCTGCTGCTGCTGCTGCTGCTGCTGCAGGCCTTTTTCTCCCGCACGGCCACGCGCTTGTTGCGACATTATTAGTGGAGAGGGGGGGTTGGAGGGGGACTTGATATATCTGTCTCGGGAGTTGGATTGGGAAGGATTGTAGGAATGGAGTTGATCTCGTGCGAGCCGAGGGATGAATGGCTCGGCTCTCGCGGGCTTTTTTTCTTCTGTCTGTACAACTTGTATTTTTGTTGTTACGCGATGTATATGCATCACGGAAAATCTTTTAAAGAGAATTGAAATAATTGGTTTACTTGAAGTATTAGAACATCTTAATATGGTCGTGTGGAACGTTTGTAGAAGATACATATAAATATATATTTAGAGAATGACATAACGATAGAGTGAGGAATGAACGTACGAGTTTTAATGAATTATAGTCTCTTTATATACACTCTTATACGAATATATCTAGCTAAATTATAGTCATAAGGGATTTTAATCCGCAATGTGATATTGTACTATTTATTATATGCGAATTGTCATCTTTTTACACGCCGACCGCGAGATTAACATTGACTTAACGTGGAAACATCACCAAGTGAAATGGAAGTAAATGTATATCTCATCTTGCTTATACTTAATTGGCATATATAACAAGCCATCCATTCTCATCCAAAGCATTATGTACATACACCGTCCGAGATGCACTTGCCAGCCAATTAATACAGCGAATCTCGCATGCAAAATCAATTCGACTAATTGAATGTATAATCATCGCGAGAAACGAAGCGCGCATAATCGAAAAGGTGGAAGTTGCATTGTGCGCAAGTATGCGCGACAAGTATATAATTTATTCTCGGATGCATATATAAGATTCGCACGTGTTCATCGTCGCATATATATATATATATAAGAGCCAGTGACTCGGCGCGAAAAAGGCTCCGCGTCTCTCGCGACTTTTAACTAATGAAGCTAGAGATACAGAGAGATAGAGAAGGAGAAAGGACCGTCGTATGATAGAGGAGAAAGGTCGCGAGGCGGCTGCTGCAGGACGCACGGAGTGCATACAGGGCCTCACTCGCCGCGCCGTCGCGGTGCTCGTGCACGCGATGGCCCGCGACGCATGACGCGACGTGGGCGTGACTTAAATAGGTGAAGGCAGCGCCGCACAATGGGTCGCGCGCCCGCGATCCGCTCCGAACTCAAAGAGTAATGTACAGAGAGAAAGAGAGAGAGAGAGAGAGAGAGAAAGCAAATCCCGATGCAACAAGTGCTGGCCCACGCGTATTACTTTTACTCCCGGGACACCCATTGATATATAAATAAATTTGCTGACAATGGGAGAGACGAGCGACGCGGTCCAACAGATTTACGGCTCCGACCCTATACATATATATATACACTCACAGCGCGCGCACCGTAATGCCGACTCACCTTGGATAAACAGAAGGTATAGAGGGAGGGAGCAAAAATGTACTTGTCACCGCGCGCGCGAACAAAAATCACCGCGTCTATATGTCTTTTATTATATATTTACCTCTGCAGCCGACGCTGCAGCCTCTTGCTTTCGCGCGCATATGTAATATTTACAGCGTATATAACGTATCAATCCTCGTGTACAAACGATATACATACGACCGCGGGCGTAAAGATCAGCTGCGTAAATGCTGAACTATATAATAGAAAACGGGCGCGCGCTACACGTTATCGCGCGAAACTATATAATATATATGCAGTAGAGAGAGAAAGAGAGCTGTCCGCGATGACAAAGACTCTGCGCGAGGAATTTTCTGCTATCGGTGCACGCGCATGTAATGACCGAGACGCGAGGGATGTATACGTATACCCGAGAGCTGCGTTCTTCCCGCAGATAACGCTTTACGCGCACTGTACGCGGACCATAAATCCTTGCGCGTATATATATATATCGCTCGACTAATCAGCTCCTCTTCTCGTAATATACATTGCAAACATTGGTGAAGGTCCAACTGTTGCGACAAGGCACATAGAGTGTATACTCGCGCTATTTATTTATGCGTACGCGTTGCTACTTCCACCCGCGCGTCGCGACGAATATATAATATACATATATAACTGGGGCCAAAAGGAGTAAGAACGAACGTGTAGCCAGACGGAATTCCTTCGATAATGCGAGACTATAAGTCGACTTTTCGACAAGTTTAATGGCTCAATAAAGTCACGGTGTGTGTGTGTCTACGTGCCCTTGCATAATGCATCATGTAGAGAGATTTCCCTCGAAAAGTGTGCAGCGCAGTCGCCGGATTATACCGCCGGCGACGAATCGGTTTCCCAAAAACCGGTATACGTATATATATCGCGCGCTTCGCTTTCTCGTATATAATATATACGCGTATTAGCCTGGCGTCTATATAAGAAAATGGCTCTATAAAAGAGTGCGTTTATGCGCCTCGCTCGAAGAGATTATATATTTCTGTATTGGCTATATATATAGGCTTCTCGATGATCCTCTCGCTCTTGAATCTCTTCGCTTTCGTGAATGTACAGTGCAGTACAACTCGAGTATTGACCGATTGAACAAATACGACGATGTAAGTGCGCCAACTAAATCGCCACATCGGAGCTTGTATATATATACATTGTACACGCGTTTAATCCATTTAATATTTTACCTGGATGCAGCGCGAGCTATGAGGCCAAGTGTGTGTGTGTGTGTGTGTGTGTTTATTCTAAAGGAGTCGTGCCTCGATGCAGAAGAAATCTTCTGGCGGCTGTGGTATTGCAAGAGGTTATCGGCTGTTATCGCCGCAATAATGATATATCGTGAGGCAGCTTTCGTGAAATCATTGCAGACGGTACGAAGATTCGTGTATACTCGAATATTTAGTTGCGTTATATTTTATACAGCTGTAATCGCTGATGAAAGAATGTCATATCGAAAGATGTTAAAATTTTGTTTGACGATCGATATATAATAAGCAGAGAGAGAGAGAGCCGTTGAAAAGTTCGCGCTCGCCCCGAATTACAAATTTACCTTATTCATTCATTTAATGACCTAAGCTATTTACACAGCGACAACTTCTCAATAATATTATAGAATCAGCCCACTCAATGCGGGATATATATACTGAAAATTATTTCGAAACGTGTATAACGGCACTGCATTATTGTCCTGTACATTTAGCGTCCGGCATAAATAACTCGCTGCCAGCGCAGGGTCCGAAAGTAGTAAAGTTGGCGAAAACAAACGAACGCAGGAGAGAGAGAGAGAGAATATGTGCAGGATAGTCCACGTACACACATACACACACAGCATAGCCGTTAAATTCTTTAATGGTACATTTGCGGAGAGCGCTCGACACGAGAAGAAAACGCGATTGGATAAAGTATTGAACTGCACGTGTGCTGCTGCTGCTGCTGCTGTTGCTGCTGTAGTGGAAGTTATACGGTCGTAAGGGAGCGATTGTGTGATTTGTCGAGCGAATATATGAATATATATATATACATATATATGTATACACGACACGGAATGATGGAAGGTTTGTTTAATCGTCAGATGTGATAAAGTGCGGCACGCACGCGTTTACGAGGCTATTAAAGTGCCGATATACACAGAGAGAGAGAGAGAGAGAGAGTGAGTGCAGAGACGCGGAGGATGGAAAGAGGGAGAGGAGCTGGCGAGCCGGGAAAGAGATAGAGAGGGAGAGAGAGAGAGAGAGAGAGAGAATGAGAGAGAGAGCGGAGCGAAGCATGGGAACCCGGTTAAGGGACGTGATTCAGCTCGGGATATGAAGATCACGACATTGTAAATGAGGATGAGAAGAGTAGAAAGAGGAAGTCGCACTGAAGGGGAGAAAGATTATGATCGGTTAGCCCGTGACTCAAGACCATAATACTTGACCCCTCACTGATCAAACTAGCCTCTCTCTCTCTCTCTCTCTCTCTTTCTCGCACACATTTTTACTATTCTATTATACAGTCGTGGGCGAACCGAGAGCATCTCTCGCTCGAAAAAAAAGTAGACACAGATGTGGGATAGCTCCAAACGTTATAGCTCTGCGTATATAAATGGCTGTAAGACGCTGCCGCGCAAAACCACTCTTATAGCCACATCTCTCTCTCTCTCTCTCTCTCTCTCTCTCTCTCTCTCTCTCTCTCTTTCTCTCGTGCACGCAAATGAAATCTCTCGGCGTAGTTATATATTCGATCTGGAGCAGAACGACCTCTCAATCGAAGGATGTATATACATACTTTTTGCACCTATATAACATAATAGACTCCTGTTGCGTGTCTGCCAACGACATCTTATCGGACGTGTGCGCACCGTGTATAATACACAGGTCTTATAATATACACGCGTTCCACTTCATTATCGAGTCGATTATATATATATATATATATATATATGCGTATACTGGCCTGCAACAGTTTCGTTCAATTCGCGATAAGCCATCGTTATTAATTACGTTTAGTCGTGCGCCGGCCCGGCTGAAAGACAATGCGAAGAAGAGGAAAAGAAAAAGAGGCTTACATGTTGCGCGCAGCCATAGTTCCGATAAAACGGCGCTCAAAAATAGTAATTGTACATCACCTGCACTGCGACAGCGAATAATAGAGAGGCTAGATATACATATATATATACGTTATATACAGCATACCCGCTGACCAGCAGAGTTCGGTATATATATACGTTCCAGTAGAGAGGTTTCTCGCGAGGACTCAATGCGACCGATAACTATCGAGATCCTTTCTACTCGATCGCTCTCTCTCTCTCTCTCTCTCTCTCTTTCTCTCGGCGCGCAGGGAAGCAAGTTCAGAAAAGAGAGAGAAGACAGTTATGTGCTGCATCGATGCGGAGCTCGTGCGGTGTGTATATGTGTTTAGCTGCTTGTTTAACGCGTTGGACAAAAAAAAATGTATATGTACGTGCTTCGGTTTTATGAGTGACGGTCCGCTATCTATATCTCCCTCTCTCTCTCGCGCGCGTTTGGCAAATGTGGCTCTTTCTTATTTGTCGAAAAATAAGCTTTCGTATTCATATGTATGCGGAGATTTTGGGAACTATTAGGGGGATAAATCGTATACAGGTGAACGGACACCAAAGCCATGTGGCGAAGGGACATTGCATATAGTCTCTTGACTTTTTGTACACAATTCTGTCGATGAGTTTATTGGAGCAACATGGTGTATAAGCTGCCTTCTAGTCCAAGTATACATTGCAGGATATTTCTTTAAAACGGATCATTTTGATTGACGCGCGCGAATTAAAAATATCTCGGGAACAAGGTGAATTTGTACCAGTACGAAACGCAACAGTCACAACACGCTCATTTTCTATACCGACAACTTATCCCGTATAAATAGCACTCTTGTTCATTCGACACTTTTATCCTGCTCGTACTCCATTCATCGTCCACATGCGTATATAAACTACGCGATAAGGATCAATATAGATGTTTTGATTAATTTTGGTACGAATAAAAAAATTCAGCGCGCGCAGTAGATAAACGCTGGTTTTATGAGTCTGAGCCCGGTGCCCGAGTCGGTTTCCCACTGTCCAAATCGACGTGTATATCAGATGCGTCCAGTCATTTAGTTATTTGGTCATTGGGCCGTACGTATATCCGTACAATGATCCCCAATAGCGAAGCTTGTGACTTATATATATGCTGTTTCATTCCGTGTATCCAATTATGTTAACCACACACTGGACGAGTATATACGTCGCACAAAGTGCACCCACGACTATTTACTTATACGTGGCCTAATCATTTGTGTCACGTACACAAATATATCTTAACTGATGTTTTTTTTTTACATTGACTATCGAAATACTCTCATATATATATATATATGTATATAAAATATAATCTGCTGCTTGGAAAATCATTTCACGAGGATGCGCGCAGCTCAGCATATTGCACGAGACCTATACATATACAAGCGAAGCCCGCCGCGTTCTAAACAAAAGTATGAAATACGATCGGAATTAGCGCGCTCGTTGATTTACGTACGGAGACGAAACCGAGGACGAAACTCGCGCATTCCAATTTGCCCCCGTAATTTATATTCATTATAATATATAAGATTTGAACGGATAGCGCGAGGATTAATCTTTGGCCGGGGTGCTGGTGGTGGACACTTGGCGTGTGCTGATCTCGACTGCGCGCATATATGGCGAGAGACGCGTTAAAGGCGTCCCGGACTCTGGCATCGTTCGCGCGCCAGAGGCGGGAAAACAAGAGAGTAAACTTCCCCTCTCTCTCTCTCTCTCTCTCTCTCTCTCACTCCTTCACATTGTATGCCCCATTGTCAAGTACAATGACGCAGCTACCGCATCCTCCGTACCTGTAAAACACGACCGAGAAGCACATCCCCCTCCGCGCCCGGTGCGTTGGACCTACTGCTGCCGTTGCTCTTGCTGCTGCTGTAGCTCGGCGAATGATTAATAATGCGGCTGCTGGCCACGAGGGTATGCGAGAAAAGGACTCGCGGAAGCGCTGCAGAATAACAGGAGAGAGACTCGCGCCCGACTCCTATATACACATACAAGTGCTGTACACAGAGCGCGCGAATCTCCGCGGAATTAATGTCTCGCCGTCGTTTTAACTGCAGCGGGCCGTGCGCTGGCGACTTTCACTTCGGCGGCGCGGATAGTCCGCGAGAGTCTTTGTTGAAACGAGATATCGGCGGGACACGCCGGAGTAACATTCTCACGCACCCGCGCCGCGGATACTCTCCTATATGTATACGTTGGCGATTTTGTTTCTCGCCGCGGAGCTGGCACTCGTACATATAACAACTTTTGCGAGGCGCGTTCTTCTTATGTGTATGCAAATTGCTTATTTTCGCAACAAAGGATCACGCGTTATTAAGAGTAAATACGGTTTATCGAGTGTAACGATGTACATGTTTGATATAGTAATTATTATGTGCTCGAACGGTTTACTGCGCGAATCCCATTCGGTCGGTCTTTATAATTTTATTTCGGATCTCTCCGGTGACTTGGCACACTCTCTTATAAATACGTACCGGGGGCAATTACACGTATGTACGTATGCGATTTGGACTTTGACGAGTGAAAAATCCAATTGATTACTCGAGAGAGCGCCAGAGAAGGTCTGTTAATGATCAGCAAAAGTTACACGCCCGCCGGTTGATATTTATACAAAATTGCTTTCTATATATAGAGGCGCGAGCCGTATTGTGATTGGATGAGGTATTCTGCGCCGGCAAAGTTTGGCAACTCTCTCGAGGATTGGTGAAAACACTTTGTCGACCCGGCGTGAAATATGCTCGTGTCAAGAGCTTATTTAACGCAATAAACGCCGCGATCCGGCATAAATTTTATTCAAGTTAATAAAATATTTTATGGGCGGGTATACCGAGCGCCGAGGTACATTCGGTTGTATATCTGATAAATCCACTTTTTCTTCCTTTCTTCTTCTTCTCCTTCTTCTCCTTCTTCTTCTTCTTCTTCTTTTTCTTCTTCTTCTGCAGGTATCGATTTTTACTGCATCGAGTTCTTGCATACCACTCACTTTTATAGGTTACTGTGTTTTAAAATAGAAACAAAACACTCCTGAAAGGCTTTCGCCGTTTAAGAAATTGCAGTCTCGCAATCTCCTCGCATTATGATCCTTTTATTGAAATATTAATTTAATGCGGTAATAACATTGTGCTGTATAATGTGCGCGCGCACCAATAAAGACCGAGTATAAAAATATTAAACGTCCAAAAATTTTTCACAAACCTCGAGGATATTAAAACCCCGATGAAAATAAGTTCCTTTAACCTGTTACATCGGAAGAATTACTGCACTCGAGGATAATAGTTAATATTTAAATTCAATGTATTGATCTCAACCTACCGATAATCATTCTGTATACATTGTTAGCATAAAATTACATTGTTGCAGCAATCGCTAAACCTATAGGTATGTATTTATTACATCGAACACGCCTTTCTACAAGCAGCAAAATTAGAATTGAAACGTTCGAGAAAGAATAATTCGGCTCTCAACGCGCAAGGAGATACACAACATTATACACACACAAGCCAGGCGCAAAATGGGCTAACCGTATAAAAAATTTTCACCTCCACGCGCGCGCATGCACGCATGAATAAGGAGGGAAGAGGCTGCAAGCTCGAGCGTTCGCTTCTGGTAACCTGTCAATAGAGCTAATTGGGTCTCGAAGTGGAGAAACCGCGAGGAAAAAAATAGTAAGACGCATACTCGTAAGGAAAGAGAAAGAGAAAGAGGAGCTGCTGGTTGCCGTTCCGAGAAGTGATTTCTATATGAGCGATCCACTCATTGCGCTCTTATTGCGACAGCATCTCGGAGAGCTTATAATGCGTGTTAGCTCGCTTGTACATATCAGCCGTGGACACGCTCGTCTCGGGTATGTGCTCGAAATCGGCTGATATATATATATATATATATAGACGGGACGCGCGCCTCAGGTCCGAATGACGATAAATCACGGATACATCGGACGCATTTTTCAGCGAGAGAAAAATAATTAATTTACGGCGTGGAGGCGGCCTGGCTCTAAATGAGAGAGAGCGAGAGAGACGAAGAAAGAAATACGAGTTCCGCTCGACAATCGTTCCGACAGATCACTTTGTTCGCAAGCTGTATGCATATAATACGCCAACTTTGTTAGCGACTGTATACCGACCGCGTTCTTTAATTAAAACAAAGTGCTCGCAGAGATCGTGGCGGCGGCGAATCGAGAACGATCTGCGAGCTGGTGCTTGTAAAGAGGAGCCGCGACGAATCGTTTCGAGCGAGTTTCACTCCCCCGTCCCCCGATAAGAGGTTGGCTCTATTATGTCAATGAGTGTAAGTCAAGATGCGAAAGGCGACGAGATCGTTAACGATCGCTTCTATATCGTGCGTAACCCGCTCTCAACCGATTTAACGCTGATAAATGCCGAGCGACTATCTCTTGTCCGTCTCTCTGACCATGTGTGCAGTTTATATATATATATTAGATGACAGGATCTCGTGACGAACCGATGATGATCGGTCGGGCGCAATTGAGATTCGCTGTACATCCAATCAAGTATTGTATATAAGTATTTTTAGTGATAAAAGCGATTTCCTCGCTAAATGTGATTTATTTCGTAAGAGTTTTATTATATAATACACATGAATCGGTGCATGCAGAAAGGGATCTTAATTGCTTTTTGGAAATATTAAAAAGTTAAACAAATAATAATTTTACTTTATTTAAAATATAACTAAACTAAAGAATGTTTACATAGACTCTCGTTTGTTTTTTACTTTTTTACTTTTTTTACTCCAATGTTTTTTACTTTTTTCACAAATGTACGCAGTTGGAGTCAGCAAGGCCTCTTTTTGCATGCATCAATTCATATTGCGACTCATCTGTATTGCCGCATCGAACTCATCGATAACAGATGTAATAAAAACCCGCGATTATACAATAAAGTATATTGCCAGGCAAAAACATAATCCAAAAAATGGTGTAGCAGCGACACGATCATCAAGCTCCTTTCCAGCTAAAGCGATTCGTCCCCTTTTTCTCTCAGCTCGCTTTTTGTCATGAAATACATGCTGCTGCAGTATACGGCATCCTTATAAAAGAGGTCATAGGCGAGTGTGTAGGCGCGATGAAAATCCGTCGCGGCGCGTTTTCTAGGCGTGTGCACACACGCGTCCAATCCGACCTACAGTTTGTATATACACACAACATCACACGCGGGTGCAAGGAGTACCTATATATATATATATATAGACAAGCGGCACGGAAAGTGTCGGTCGCTTTCGCAACCGATTCCTCGTAATATACACCCACTACGGTCCCAACTCGGATGTGTGGTGACCTTCTCTGCAGCTCACACACACACACACACACACACACGGACACAATATGTACGATTCTCGCGCCTGGTTCCGAGAGAGTAACTAACGGATAAGGCTTCGACACCGAATACGTATAGAGTCAAGTTCAGGGAGAGCTCGAGCTGCGTGTACAGTGTGTGTGTGTGTGTGTGTGTGTCTCTCTCTCTCTCTCTCTCTTTCCTTCTTTCACTCCCTATATACAGTTGATTCTTCTTCTTCCCGACGTCACGCCTAACGTTTCTCTTTAACCCGTGGTGCGTGTGTCTGTGTGAGCCGGACCCTGTATATACGGTGCGCACAATCCTAAACGGTATAAGAGTAAAAGGAAGCGGAGAGTATAAGTTTACTTTATCGGCTCGATCTGTATACGCGCGCGATTCTGCCTGGGTGTGCGCCGCTGAGTCCCGCAGCCTGAGAAGATTAAACGCTGGATATAGTTAAATTTCGCCGCGCAGCTTATAAACCGTTTCTTATTCCGTATTGTTTACTCTCGTTTCTTCCCTTTGTTGCGCGGACTTCTTTTCTTTCTTTTTGCGGCGACAGCACCGTCGGAGAGAGAGAGAGAGAAACGCATATGCGCACGCGTATATTTTCGCATTAACTCGGGAACGAAGTGCGGCGGTACGATCGTCGAGAAAAAGCTGCGTCGCTGCGTGGAACATTTTCAAACTCGAGCGCTGCGCACTGTATATATACATCGACGTAGAAAAAGTCTAATGAAATGCGTGCCGAGTAATTGATAGGTGTGTCGGTGTGTGCGAGTGGGTTCGCTGGAAAAGTATATCGAAATGTTTTTTTGTTTTTTTTTCGCGAGGACCGCGTTTGCCGTTGCAATATATAGGGACACAATGCATTAATATATAGACTAGCGCCGGGGTCCATTGCTATAATGCTCATGGAAATGAGTGTCAGACGCGTGTAGTTAGCCGTGGCGCGGGGATAGCGAGAGCGCGAAAGAAAAGGAAGTCGAACACGGCGAATTCGTGGCGTGTGTAATCTTGCGCGGAATGTTGTATCGGGAGGCGGAATCGTGTTTAACAGAGAATTTTCGATACCGGAAAAGCTGAAAATAATGATCGGCTTAGCAGACAACAGATATTGGTTGTAGGGCTGAATATATTTCAGTGAAATCATTTTAGAACGTAGCGAAACGCGTCCAAATAGAGTGGAATTACACTCGGTAATATACTTTGAACTGGAAGGACTACTTTGAGTGGAAATTAAGTCTCATAAGCGGAAGAGTGATGCATAATAATTACAATTGGAATTGTAAAAATTTCCAAATATAGTACGTGTCTATAATGCATACGCATGTAACTTTCATCGAATTCAAAAATATCCAAACCATATCCATTGGGTCTAAATGTTGACTGCACACACATAATTGACATCTAAGTCCCCCATTGTATACCTACATCGACGCTTGTACATTTGTCTTTTCCACTTCTGTAAACGCAGTCGAGTGCACGCTACAACCCAGTTGCCGATCCGCGGTATATAGCAGCGGTTGCAGTGCAATCTTTACAGTCGCAGAACAGGGAGAACGGAGACGAGGAGAACCGCAGACTTTTTGAGCGCGGCAAACAATTCCGGTGCTGGCAGTGTCGCGCAAAGTATAGCGGGGTACAGCAGGAGAAATAAAGAAAAAAAAAAAAATATCAATTCTCCGCGCGCGCGCTCTCCAATTGCGACATGAAATAACAAACGGGCCGCGCCGCGAATCGTTGTTTCGTCCTGTGCTTTCTCTCGCTCTGCAAATAAGTGCGAAGCCATCGATGCTCCAGCGCAGTGCCTGGCGTGCAGTTGCACACACTTTTTCTCTCGCCTTCTCTCCTCGCTTTTGTGCAATCGAATCTTACAAAGCGACTGCTGGTACAGAGCAATGATCGGTCGCAATAGCGCCCCGTTCTGTATTATGCATATGTGGTCTATCCGTTTAATTTGCGTTAATTGCTCGCTGCAGCCCGGTTTCTTTCCTCTCCTCGCGATGTGGAAATTAACTTACATGTACACACACACGTACACGGAAGCACACGTGTAGTGCAGTGTGTTCGACAGAAAAGTATTATACGGCATTGTGCATGCACAAGCGATTTTGTAAAGGCGAGCGCGACTTGGCTAATTCGCGAAGATGAGGAATGGGATGGCGAGATGCGTTTATTGCGAAATGAGAAATGGTATAAAATTGCTCAATGGAGCATTAGTTATATATTTAGTGCTCGAATTTGTTGGCGTACGCGTAGATTCGTTGCGACTTTTTCGATGGGCGCAATGCAAGTGCCCGATAGAAGCGCCAATGCTATCGCATATTTTATCTAATAGCAAGTCCGGGATATAGTGGCCCCAAGAATGTTTGAACTAGAATCTAATTTTTTCATTTCAGTAAAAATGTGTGCAAATTAGCTTATCAGGCAATTAACACCTTGCTATTAGATAAAATAAAAATATCAATATTTTAAATGAATTTATAATACATGAAAATCTAACTTAAAGTGCAATGTTTTGACTCATTCGCTTTACTCCATGTATGGGATCTATTAAATATACGATTACTGCATTGTTTTTTCCCATAGTTATAATTAATTAATTAATGAAATTATTAGTTATAATTAATGAAAATATGTATATAATTTTTTGTTCCAGGATCAAGCCTACGACACTTCTATCGCATAACGTCGGTTGAACACCAGTTTTATATTGAGTTCTGACACTTCTGACACCCGTTGGGTTGACATCTAGTGGCAAATAATAGAAGTATCGAAATTCACCAATTCTCATAAATGATTTTTACTTTGCCTCCGTGTCAATTCCCAGTACCAACTCGTGCGTCGCCGTTTTAAATATTTTTATGTAACATTATCTTATATACTTCGATAAACATATAATACCCAATGACGCTAGAATATGTTATTTACCATATATATACCTTTATTTAAAAAAATTCCAAAGAAAACGTAGACTTTTCAGTATAATATTTTACTTTATTTTATTTTATTTTATACGTGTAAAAGGGGGTTACCCCTTCGTAAAGTATAAAAAAAATTATACCTAGGTAGCATTTACACAAAAATTCATATCCATTGAGGTACATAGTATTTTAGAAAACTTGATTTTATATAATTCTTAAAAATATAAAATAATATAGACTGATATTATAGTATAACTAAAACAAGAACTTAATATTTTGTATGATTTTTGCGCTTGTGTATGATTTGTGTGTAGAGAAAAGCAACTGTATTAATCTATACAAAAAATACTGTGAGAATAAATATTTCACATTAAAGATAATTAAATCGTATATTGCACTTGTTTCTGAAATTTGTCATTAGTTCAATGATTGAATTAGGTATTATTATTGTACAAATATTGTACAAGATTCAGTCCTTCTGAGAAGAATGACTTCCTTCTGAAGTCCAATCTACAAAATGGTTTGTTGATTTCCAATAGGTCCTGTCCAATATTTTTCTTAGTAGGGTATTTACAGGCAGTCCAAGATTTTTACTCGCATATTCAGAATATTTCTGGTATTGATCTTTGTCCATCCATGGTACTCAAAATAAAATGTGATATGCTCGTTTTTTTATGTTACATACACATCTGACACAGGAATTTAATGCCTTGTGAAGTAGCATTTATAATTCGTGACTAAGCATGCTACACACTACGCTACAGCAGTAGCAGGATATAAGAAATCTAGTGTAGATATACGTGGAGATCGTAGTTTACTTTGGTGTTTCGTAAGGAGCCTTATGATAACTTGATTCCTAGAATTTATCTAAAATCATCCGTCTAATCTGTGTCACATTCAAATTTTGCCCGTCAAATCTACGTCAAGACCCGGTAAGGTAGGAATTTTTCCGGCTATAGCACATCATATCAGCATTGATCTTATTCACGCCTTTTCGGGATCGCATTCTATGGATATTGTGATGTCGTCAAAGTAGTTGTAGTTGCAGTACCACAATACTTTTCTGGAACAGATAATATAGGAAAGGGTAAGAGGAGAGGATCAAAAATCGACCTCTGAAATACTCCATATAAAATGGGTGCCAAGAGGACTAATTATTTAACGTTAAAACCTTCCCCTAGATGCTTCAGCATGCCAGGGTTATTGGGTTATTGGGTTAATTTCTCGTGAATGATTGACTTGCGATATAATTAAAAAAATAGAATATTGGATTTATTCGATAAATGCTTAAACTCAAACATACAACAGAAAAATAAGCCAGTTGAGGCCACTATTTAAACGTTCGGCTCCGTTTCTGTAACAAAACAAAAGAAAGAAATGTACAACAGTCGAATAGTGAGAAGGTGTTTACTATTAGCGCTCTGTAGCGTGATTTATAGTACGATACGTGTACATAAATACTTAAATGTATGGTTATTTGGGAAAATTCTTCGCATTGTGTTCTCCTAGTGCTACTAGTGATTATTTATCAATTAATAAAACTCTAGGAGGTTCTGCATTGTGTTCCTGACTACAGAACTCAAAAATGCTGCTATAAGATAAAGTTCTCTCAAGAGAACACGCAGTTACATTTGACTCTATTGATGTAATTAACCCGAAAGATGTGCTATACCTGTCCCGTATCTCACACGCAAGAATCTGTTTTTATCTTAGCAGTAAGGAACTTGTCGATAAACTTGTTAATAATAACACAAAGTTAAATATTGGAGATAAATTACTCGAAATCGTCCACTCATCTCAACAGCAAAAATGTTTATTATATCTAATATGCAACCCTGTGTTTTCTGTTCAGTTATCGAAAGTAAATTAAAGAAACTAAATGATACGCACCTGTCTCCCCAATTACAGCTATGTGAGCAGGCATCAATTTACCAGAACTGGGGTATCTTTTCAGTTTTAGAAAATAATTCTAGGTAAAGCTAGATGACATTTAAAAAATACCTCACAATCTCCAAATCGGGCATGACAATGTGAATTACTGGATTTATTTCTCGTCTGATAAGTTGAAGTGCTTTCAATGAAAAGAGGAAGGGCATCTTGCCAAATATTGTAAAAATCTTGATAGCTCTCTCACTCAATTGCCTTCAGGCAGTCAACAGGATTCTGCATATATTGAAAATTTTCAGCCAACTCAAGATGAAGGAAACAACGCCAACAACCTTAAAGAAATTGCGTTTCCACATCTCCAAACCGAAAGATTCAAGGACCTCTTTCAAGCATCACATCATCGTCTCCAAATCAAAATGAGCGCACCAGCACGGATATGGGTAACGAAAAAATTAACATTAACCCAGAGTACAAAAAACCGAAAAAACTACCCGACGTGAAAATTGATTTTGTTAAACAGCTTGAACCGGTAAAAGAATATCTGAGTGAAAACTCTGACATATATCCGATTGGATACGAACAACTTGTAGAATTCTTGGAAAAGTCTCACGGCAAACTTAAATCTAATATAATAGAGATCGCACTTTCTTACACGAACGATACAGCGGCATTAAGTATAGGAGAAAGGGGTTTTCGCTCCCACTCGTCTCTCGAGCTCCACCCAACCAAAGTATTTATACATAGTTACATAGTCCCCATGGCCATTTTATTATTATTATTTTTTTCAGCTATGGAACAATAATAAAAAACCATTTATAAAATTGTTTGTTAATTCCAGTAGGAGGGAAGCTAGAACGGGTGTATAAAAAAATATTTTTGCAAGTATATCTGAGACTCCTTACGTTGTCGGTAGGCCGTCCCATATTTCACCCATATGGCAGCGTATTCTCGGCGAAGCTGTCGGTCGAAGGCGTCCCTGAGGAGCGGGTGGTCGGGCGGCGCCGGGGTAGACGCATCCCAGAAGGACTTCGGGGAGTTTGTCACCTCTTTGGCTACTGGGCCTTCTACTTCCGGCTCGGCTGACCTCTTTAAAGGGAGAGAGAGAGAGAGAGAGAGAGAGAGAGAGAGAGAGTTGAAAACGATACCGCAGCTTTAGATACCAATATTGTTTAATATTTTACGATCAATTTCGTTATACGCTCGTGACGAAACGTGTGTATAATAAACAAAACTAAGGTGTGCCATACACGTGCGCATACCTTACCGAGTAATTCTTCGACGAGCTTCCCCACAAATTATCCTATGCTTCAATACGGCCATAGTGTAACAGAAAACGAAACAAAAGTTTGGAATAAGATCCCCCCCCCCAAGCGATGTACGATGTGTACACACATACTCATATGTAAATATATATATATATAGTGGAATGAGAGTGAGCTCGGGCGGGCACGAGTTGTATAGCAAAAAGCACCGTGCGCAGCAGAAAAAAAGCTCCGTCACGAGCACGCGGTGCGACTCGCTCTTTCGTTATATCGACAAATAATTATATCGCCGCCGCACGTATATCCAGAGAAAGAGTTATTAAACGTTAATTGGCTTGGCCTATCCCATCCTTTTTCTATCTAATCTCTCTCCCTCTCGTGCGCCCGTTTATTCTTATTCCTTGTTTATCTTATACACGAGACTCGTCTCGACCCACATTTGAGAATTTCATTTATTTCATCGAGGCACGCGAGTCGAATCGAAAGGTCGGGGCTATATTCCCCGCGGTTATGTGTTGTGTATGTAATATATGTATATGAATGTCTTTTACGCATGCACGAGATTCATCAAAAAAGATTGTGGTTTATTGATCTCCTGCTCTCGGCAATAGTAAACTTTATTTTTCCAATTTGGTTTTAAATCCGATTCGCTGCTCAGATAAGATTTTAATGATGACGCGATAATGATACGTTAGAAAAATTTCTGTTCCGTATTAAATATTGCACATATATACGCTCGCGCGTACACACGTTTTATTTCACGAGAATTGTTGAACGTAGAACAATCGAAAAGAAATTTCGTTTCTTTGTAGCAATAATGATGTGAGACAAAAACAAGCTTTAAATATTTGTCAGCATGCTAAACTATACCTTTGTTCTTTTATATAGGTTTATTTTTCAACATAGTCAGCTATTTTCATATAATACAATTGTTCGCAAAGTATTTTAAAATATTTCCATTTATTAGATTTTTTTCATTTTTTATGCACCTGCATTTAAGACATACATAACATGACATATAACATGGTATAAAGATTGTCGTTAAGCATCTTTCCTAATACAAATGTCGTAGGTATCCCGAAGAATCTATTTGATATTTGATACGATATTGTCAACTCTGTTTAAATATTATTTATTCAAAACTCGTGTAATTGGATGTCGCTCATCCCTCATCCGGATGTCGCGACACGTGAAGTGCAGCTTTTTCTAGAGTAGCGTGATTTTTTAATTATAATTATTACTAGGTTATAATTATATCTTATATTAAATTTATTATGTACTAATAAATCCGATTTGGCTCGGAATTTGGTCAATAGGAGTCAAATGCTTTGGCTCCGTAAATTTAGTATGAAAATGTTTTATATCAATATAAGAGCCCTTTTCATACCATAATTCATACTGCATGCAGCTTGGATCAGTATCTAATACAGCGATCTATTGCAATAAATTAAAAAATTTTAAGTTATAAATTATATTATACTTTTCTAATAGGAATATATTATAACTTACTTTATAACGTTTCAGTAGATGCAACTTTTCGTAATCATTGTCATATACAAAACATTTAACCAGGCATCCGTCATCATTACTTAAAATAAAACTCAGAAGCCCTTGACCCATACACCGCATCTCCTTAATGAATCCACAAACCATTCTATTGTAAAAGAAAATAAATTAAATGCATAGCGACGGGCGAGAGAAAACAGGTTCCCTCTCGGAAACGCGCTTGCAAAAGGTGCTATCTCGGGAACGTGTGGACGCATATGAGAATCCAGTGATCGTGTGACCCGATATACAAAGTGCGTGCAACCAGAACTATATGTATCGTTAACTAAGAGTGAATGCATATACTATTAACATTTAGAAATTATAATAATCGATTATTTTACCTCGAAACGTATATGTAAGTGGGTTTCAGCCTACTTTTGGTGAAAATGATTATAAACTCTACGGGTGGTGAAGCTGTATGCGCGGCTGTTATTCTAGCACTAACAAGGGGAACCCGAGGAGTCCGTGAAACCAATTTGTCTGAAACTTTGTAAAATGGTTTCTTGTACCTATAAGTCCTTCAAATGGGATAATGACAGATTCAGCAAAAATATACGAAAAAACTCTAGCTGATTCAAATCAAGATAACTCAACAATTTAAATTGCTACCGACTGGTATAAAAATACAAATAAAAATAGGAAAAATTTCCTTTAATTCTCATTTCTATGCGAGTCGTTAGCTTATTTTGTTCAAAAGTTATGGATGATTGAAATTTAAGTAAAATTTTACCTTGAAAAATAGTGGGAAAACTGAAGTCAATTTCAGGTGTAATATTCTGCCTTATTTTCGCATAAAAATGAAAATGAAAGCAAATTTTTCCTTCTTTCACTTGCTTTTTCATACCAGTCAATGGAAATTTGAAATGCTGAGTTATCTTGATTTGAGGCGGCACTAATTTTTTTTGTATATTTTGCTTAATTTATCACTATCTTCGAATTTCTGGTCCATTTGAAGGACTTATATAGGTAATGAGCTTCGTTTTTAAGCACAAGAAACCATTCTCTAAACTATTCTAGTTTCAAATGTCTGTTTATCGTAACGTAGACAATGAATATTATTAATCTTATGAAAGGAAATTAAACCAAAATGTTCAAGGAGTGGTTTTTAACTTTACTCTAATAAAAAATGACCAACTTTAAAGATATGAGCTAGATTTGAAAAGAGTTCTTAAGCTAGCGATTTTTGCAATTAACGAAATATATTAATATAGAGATTAATTTTTGGAATTTTTTTTTTGCCAGAACCTTGGTAATGATGTAAACATTATGATTCCAATTTATTAAAAGCCCATTCATCAATCGCAGAACTTTTTAATGTGTAATTTAAAATTTTGTTCCTCTGGTGGAGGTTATCGACAAGAAAACAAATATATTTATGTCAAAACGTCAAAATACGGAGGACCTACAGCCTTTTACCTAGAGCTTTTCAACATCGACTATATAGCTATAATAATTTTTTTAACCGTATCACCAATATTCGTGAATTACCGATAACGACTCAACGAGAGCTGCGATCGTAATGATTAACTGCCGCGCGTAATCAGCATCTACCTAACTATTCAAAGCAGGCTGATAATTGGCACATGATATAAGCGTTTAACAAAATACAAGGTCTTGCGCACGTAAAGCCGAGTCACGTTATTCATACAAATATGTATATTTTCAATTAGAAGTCGCAATAATTCACACTAAATGCGCGTATATTATATATATATATATATATATATATATATGAGTAGAGCGACAATCCCTCGTGGGGAATGGATGGTCAGTCCGGAGATGAAACGCAGAGGGCGTGTTACCAATTAACTCGTCGCTTATAGCTCCTCCTTTGTCTTACAGCTGCTGTACAGTCCCATTACGAGGCTCTGTTCGAGCAGAGGTTAGCCAAGATTATTATGGTGGATTGTTCTATTATAATCAAAAAGAACACGATGCATAGGTACGATTAATTGAAAAAAAAAATTCTTGGATTCAATAAATTAAGCTTCTTTGCCATAATTATTTGATATATTCATTTGATTCAAAGAAATAGATTTTTCAAAGAAGTAAAGACGATACTATTGATCTTCATAGAACGCAAACAAAAACCTTAAACGAATGTTAAATTTTAATATTTTATTCAATTAAGGTGCGACGTTTCGAGGGCGTCATACATACCCTCCTCTTCAGGCGTAAGACTTATAACTAAAATTCACATTATGCACAAGACATTCGTCTGTGCTGTCATTCCTGCAGAAGTTTTTAACTAATCAAAACGTGTTTTCTCTTTGAACCTCCGCTAGTTTCACTCATTTTTTCACAAGATTGTCAATAATTAAAAACGAGTCAAACATTTTTTCATAAGGCACGATCGTCACTGCTCACGCTTTACGCTACAACTGTTATTTTGAAATCAATCTTTCCTAGCGAAAAATGTTCAATAGAAAGAAATTTTGTTTTTTGTGCTCCACAACTTTTATCTATAATAACACTTTTATGAGAAATTAATATTTTTTATATTAATGCCCAAAAAGAGGTCTTTTACCTTATTTAACCTTTTTAAATCGGTTTCCACTGTTATTTTGAAATGAATCACTCTTAGCAAAAAATGATCAATAGAGAACAGCTTTGTGCTCTACCACTTTATCTTGTTTCTCCACTGTTATCTTGAAAGGAATTCGTTTTATAGAAAAGTTTACTGTACATAAAAGATGTATTTTTTAGATCTTGAACTCCATCTGTTTATACTTCGAGACATATTAATTTTTTTTCAAATTACAGCCAATTAAAAACGTCAAAAAAAAAATTTTTCGACATTTTTAAAAGATGTGCCATTTCGAAGCCTTGCAATGGATATAGCCAAAAATAGAAACGTTTTAATTCTATAATATAATAAGTTATTTCCCAAAAACTCGATCCGTCAAAAATTCATGAAGAAAATCGGTTAACTTGATGCATACATATATATATCCTTACTAAAAAAAATTCCCAAAATTTATTTTTATCATAATAGAAATTTGTTTTGTGCTAAAATATGTGACTTTTGGAGGTTGGCACTTTTTACAATGACGAAAATATAAGGCACTACCATATAGCAGTTGTGTCTAAAACGAAAAGATATTTAGCCCCGAAGGAAATTTTTCCTACTTTCTGAACATAATAGGTGATACTGAAATTCTTGTAAAGTAAAAACAGCTCGGACGATGAATAGTAAAAAATGAGAATTAAAAAGAAGTCGGGTAGAGTATTTTGGAAGAATATACGTATATATTCGCTTATTCGAGGTAATCTTTTTAGCTGAGTTTTGGACGAAACAGCAGCGACCGGTTGTCGGAAGGTCTCGGGAGTAGATGGAGAGATAAAACAAACGACTTTTGGCGCTTCGGGATTTCGAGTAATTCCCGAAGGCACCCAGACACTATTCCGAGAGAAAGAGAGAGAGAGAGAAGAACAGATGGCAGGTATCGAGTAAGAGGATGTGTCTGCGCCAAATCTTTTCCGTTACATTTCCTCGCCTACAAAATAATCTCGACATACGAGTAATATGCACTTATGTATTCTATTTTTTACACACTATGTAGGTATATAAAATACGCATAGACTGTCGATTTTAGAACTTTTTTGTCCAGAAAATTTGAGATAGTGAACCTTTTTGCCTAGAAATGTTGCGGTGCATAGATTCTGTTTCCACTGAGTCTACGTACTGTTGAAATAATAATTATATCGATTTTTATTTGCTTAGTAATTCTGGATTTGGTGACTGGAATCAGCTGGTATATAATAATCTAAGTTCACACTTTATAGTAAGCAAGACTATTCGAGTAGACTGTGAATCAAGCTGAACAAGTTGAGCGTTCGTTATATATCTAAAACTGACATTACACTCGAACCGACGATGCCATTTATAGCCCGAGGAACCAGATATCCTTCTACAATCATAGACTCGTTAAAGAGAAAAAAATCTCCAACTATTCTATTAATTCTTTATCAGCTGTGTGTAAAATACATGCAGAGAAATTTCTACGTAAAAATTGCCACAATGTTGATCAACAATTAGTATAACGCATACTAACGTGGCGACAAACTCGTATTTTTATTAAATTTTAGTGTACCAGTAAACTAAAATTTAAAATTATTAAATATTGGTATACTACATAGCAAATTTTACTGACACGATATTTTTTTAATGTTCAATATTGTATTTTTAGTACCTGTTGCTATCGTTAAGGGGAAGCAGTAGCGTCCCCCCTCCTTAGGCTGTTCGATCTATTTCTATGTTCCAGTTAATTTAAAAAACGATAAATCACATAAGCCCCATCTTGCACAAAACGATTAATAGCAACGAGTACTACGCCGGCCAAGTCCCGATATTACGCAAAATTATAAATATTAAAAGTTATAAACACATATACATATAACCGTAATTTTGAGGTTAGCTGTCAATGCGAAAACGCGTCTTACTGGTTCCATTTAATAGGAAAAACGACAAATCAGATCGACTTCAGCTAGCACAAGATGATTCATTGTTTCGAGCACTACGCCGCTCAAGTTCAAATATTAATTTTCGTTGTGAATAGAAAAAGATATCAGCGAAACAAAAAGCACGTTTGTCGCTTCTGCATCCCCTTAATGGATTAACATTCTTATTTTACTTCGCTATTTTTGACTTATTGATTTATTGGTTGGAACTAAATTTAATTTAATAAAGCCTATTATATAATTTATACATACATCGCAAGCTATTCACATATATCACAATAATCTACAACGCATATCGCAACTGATATATATATTTTTGCCAAGTATAATGGATAAACGAGAGTGACGCGATAAGCAGCAAAGTCCACGTCCAATTCCATCATATAAGTTGTACATCATCGTAGTGCGGGCGAACGTGACGCAGACACTGCACAAACATACCCACAGTCTTACATTATATATACGTACACCTCTCGCTGCAGCTCGTCCTCTCAGCAATTGGCCATCATCGCTCAACAGCAGCAGCAGCAGCAGCGGTAGCGCACGAATTTTTGCGCCTCGGGCATGTGCATGGGATAGCGAGGTAAAAAAAAAAGGAAAGAAAGGGGGAGGGGGGATGCGCTCGAAGCACTCGTGACACGGGTATTCCATTCCGGAAGCCGCGCGCGGGCCGCCGTGCAGGCGTCGCTTATAGGATTAATCGTTGGCATTATGGCGGGTGCGCGCGCGCGCTGCGATTTATCGGGCGTGAATCGGATGGGAGCTCGCTCTTTCTCTCTCTCTCTCTCCCTCTTGCGCTCATCGCATTCGATCGTCCGTGCAGATGCAGCTATGTGTATTAGAGTTTTTCATAGGCGCATTATGCGGCGAACAAGTGGATGCATGAGTCTCGCACGCGGGGTCAAGTCTCTCGCTCTTTCTCTCTTTCCCTCTCTTGCAAGACGCGCGAGCGGCAGTATATAGCTAAAAGGTCGTCATCGTTGACGGGTGAAATGTGCATGCATTCGCTAAATAGCAGCGTGACTGTTATTTGCCTATCTTTTTCCTTTTTTATTTACGTATCCTCTCCCATCGCTGTGCTCTCTCTCTCTCTCTCTCTCTTCCTTATCCCTCTTTATCCGAGACGCGACTTTGACAAATCATGCTTATGAGACTCCGTAACAGCTGACGCGTCGGGAGATAGAGAGAGAGAGAGAGAGTGGCCGCGAGCACTCGCGTATATACATATATATATAGAGGCATGGGAGAGAGAAACTCTGAAAAGTCGTTGCGGGGGTTATACGCGAGGAAGGAATAGATATAGCGTAGTGAGAGAGCGAGCGGGAGTGCTATTTCACACGGACTGCTGTTGCTGCTGCTGATGCTACTTCTGCCGCCATGCAGCAGCGCTGCTTCTGCTCGCACGTCAAAGTCATTTAAGCGCCACGACGAACTCTCCCTGTCTCTACACACACACACACACACACACACACACACACACGTATATATATATATAATGGCGCACGTGTTTCTCGGGAACGACAGTGATTATTAACCGCGGAAGTCTCAATCGAACATACACACACACACACACGCACGCGTGCGTATAGAAAGGCGGCGAGTGTGCACCGTAATTCGTATAGCGCCGTGGTGTGTTTACCCTTCTAAACGAGGCAAAAAGCAATTTCGTCGGGTTGGAATGGTGCATCGTCTCCTGCCTGCTGGTCGGCCTGCGTGCAGTGCAGTTCCTCGCTACCTCCATCTCTATCTCTCACTCTTCCGTCCGCATGCGCGCGCGCACACTCATATAATACACCTCGCATTTCTCCATCTTCCGTGGAGCGTCAAGTCCAATTTGTCGGTGCTGCACGCATAGTCGGTTGGCGCGCGTCGACCGAGACGCAGACAGACAGAGAGAGTGGGGGAGAGAGAGAGAGAGAGAGAGAGAGAGAGAGAGAGAGAGAGAGAGGATCCACGCACAGTTTAACATTGCGCGCGCCTTATAGGTAAATGCTGAACGAGGGAAAGAGAGAGAAAGAGAAAGGAGAGGGAGCTGCGAGTGAACCAAAGCCAAGGTTACCCACAATTACGCTCACGCAATACGCGCCTCTGTACACTCATGCATATATATAGTCGCTCGCACGCTCTCCGATGCCAGCGATGCACGTTCGTATATATACCGCATGGCATAATATGCTTCTTAACCATCTGTCTCTCTCTCTCTCTTTCTCTCTCTCTCTCTCAAAGTGCAATATTTATATAGAGTAACGAATAATGAAGACTGTCTTTTATATACTGTAAAACCATATGTATACTGATTAACAATCAATTTTGTATTTATATACAAATAAACGAATATCTATCTATCTATCTCTGTCTCTCTATCTCTCTATCTCTAACGCACTATATATAGATCGAGGGTGTGTGTGTGAGAGAGAGAGAGAGAGAAAGTGACAAAGCGACAGACGTGCACGTACCTAAACGCTCTGCACTGGATGTACTGTGATTGGTGAGACGTCGCGCGAGAAAGCTCTTTTCTCGCCCTCTAACCACGCGTCGACGACGTCGACGACGACCTCGTGTGACTGCATGTGTATATGTGTGTGTGTGTGTGTGTGTGTGTGACCCCGATGCTGTTTATCTATACAGATTAAACAGAGAGAGAGAGAGAGAGATATATTGGGAGGAGAGTGCAATGACGAGGGTGAGACAGCATCGAATTCCGCGCCGATAAATGTTTGCAATGATGTGTAAAGATGACTGAAGAGCTTCTATATGCATATACGTATATATATATATATATGCGAGTGAGGGATACTGTATGAGAGAGAGAGAGAGAGAGAGAGAGAGAAAAAGTTTGTTTGCTCGATTCGGTCGCGCGCTGAGCTCCGCAGCAGCGAGTCCGTAGAAAGTGCTGATTAACTTTCTATTTACCGGCGCTCTGTGTGCCTCGGCTCTCCGGGGCCTGTGATTACGCCCCCGACATTCTCGCAGCTCTGCACTTATATGTATATATATATGTACCTATACCTATATACATACGTGTCTGCATATATACATTTGTGTGTGCGAGTGTGTGTAAGATTATAAACGGGAGAGGGGAGAACAGGGCCAAACTATAAAACAATTTCAGCCCGATTTTCATGATGGCTATTTATATGCAAAACTTCGTACGGAATACTGCCTTGGATATTTATATTGCTTAATTAACAGATTACAGATGCTGTGTATTATACACTTTCGTGAAAAAGCTTATCTATATATTCGCATAAAGTGTACACTTATACGTATATGTGTATATATACATACCACGGGAATTATCAATCACGCGATCCTTTGATTTAGCGCGTTCGCATTATATAGTCCAGCGAGCGCGCATGGCCACATATATATAGAATCATATCGACGTCGCGCGAAAAAGTCCACAATATAATTGCCTCTTAAATCGTCGGGCTCGTTAAGATCTCGGAGCGTTATAAAATATCAAATGTTTCCTTCTAATTGGGGTGTATAAGCGCGACCGTCTATATACGCGCTTTTCCCCGGGTATGCTATATATATACACGGCCAGCGTGAAAACATCCTTCTCTTCCTCTTTTTGCGCCAAACACACACACACACACACACATACACACGAGTAAGCGAGAGAGAGAGAGAGACTGGAGTCTGTGCACAAAGTGAACGCGGGGGGGTAAACGACCGCTCGGGCGAGACATATTATAAAAAGGATCGACCTTGACGTCCTCGTCACGCGCGCGTCGACGCTGAGAGAAAGAGCTAGCCGCGAAATCCAGAAATAAACGCATATATGAAGTGGTCGCTGTCGTCCCTTTATATTCCATACTTATGCACTGCATCCATAGAGAGAGAGATTAACACCTCGGCGCTGTATTGTATACATACGCACACACACACACACACACGCACAGGACACCGAATAAAGTGCGTCGCTCCCCGCGTTTTGTCTCTGAATAGCTCGTCTTCTATATAACACGTATACATATAGGAGCGTAAGGAGCTTATAAGTCTCTTTGGTGGCCGTGTGGGAAACTGACGTACCGGAAGCTCCTTGTGCTCATCCTACCGTGAATCGTTCTAGCCTGACTCTCTATATACCTTTATTATAAGCCGCTCTCTTTCTCTCTCTCTCTCTCTCTCTAGTTATACACGGCCTTATCCGGCCTTCAGACAGGTGTTTTCTTCTTCTTCTTCTTCTTCTTCTTCGTCTTCTTGTTCTTTTCTCCTCCCCCTTACATATATATATGCTCTTTTCAAGCGTAGGAGTCCCTAACCGTTAATTAGACTATACGTATATACATGTATACATATGCACGTCCAGCCAGACAATTCGCTTTGTTATTCTGGGCCTGTATATTATATAGAGATATTTTTATATACGCGCGAATCTCGATGCGCCGAAAGCTGCATTCCTTGCGTCGGCGGCGTCGGCACTTTTATATATCATCATCATGATGCGGCGCTCGCAGAGAGAAGCAAATATAAAAATAACCTCGAGAAATGCGTGTTATTCGGCCTTGAGTATAGAGTTCGGTATATGCATGCGACTCGGCCGAGTTGATGTGTATATATATACAAGCACTCGATGCTTCTTTTGCGTATTCCCAATGCACTCGACGATAAAGTAGTAGTGGTCGTCTTCGACGACGAGTATATACGAGTATATTATATTAATATTTAGAGATGCGCGGGCGAGCAGTTCGACAAGTTAATATATACTTTGAGCATCGACTCGTTCACGCAATGCAACGTGTACAGTGAGAGAGCATCTGTACCGAGCAGTAGCCGCTCCTCCATCTCCGCGTTTCTCTTCCTCCTCCTCCCATGTCTCGCGGTATACATATACGTTAGTCATATGTATACCGAACGAGTTTTTCCGCGCTCTCTGAGAAAAGTGCCTGAAATCTTGGGCTAATATAACCTTCGAAATAAATTGCATGCACCCACTGTGTGTCACTGTGTGTGTGTGTGTGTGCGTGTGTAGACGATATTAGCGGTGCCCGCGACTGGTGTAATTAGATGCGCCTTGGCGATAGTAGCTCCAGCGAGGAATTAGTCTCTATATTACACAGTGGGTCGCCCCGGCTATATACAATCTGCCAAAGAAGTTTGCACTTTCTCTCCTCTCTCGCAGCTCGTGTAAAACATATATATATAAAAGATTCGCTCGCTCCCGCTGTAGGTATAATACATGTGTCCTCTCGATGGGTGGGGGATATGACAAACTCGTGTCGTGTGCACTTGCCGCGATTATTGTCCCTGGAGTGGCTCTCGATATCTGTATATATCTATCTATATATATGCACTTGGCTTATACAGTGCATTAAAGGTATAGGTATACGTGCGCTGCAGAGGCAGCTGTAAGCGGAAGAAGAAGATGAAGAGTGTGGGTAAACACGGGATCGAAAGCGCGCGCCGAGAGAGAGAGAGAGAGATAGGCTGCTGTTGCTGCTGGTGCAGCCGCGGTGATTCGAAAGGGAAAACGATCGCGTCGCCGCGCGATTACACCCGACGATTACATATTTTCTTGTGTAGTTTCCTAGCCGAGGAGCTATGCCTCGTGCTCCCCCAACCATCTATATATACGCGATTATATGCATGAAGCATGGCGGCGACTTTCGAGTATATATTGTAGATGCCCGCGAGCCTGTATATATATCGAAGCTTCATTGGCCGCTGTAACGTAATGCGCATCGACAACTGAATCTGCGCACCTTTTGCGTTTTCTCGCCGAATTAATTGGGGTATAGGTATACACAGGCTCGTTTGCTCGCAGCGTGTGTTTATATATATATATATTGCTCATAGCTCTCGTTCGGATTAACGGATTGGAAATAATATATTTTATTCGTAAAAGCGAATTGAGTATCATGTAGTTACGGAAGTAGCAACGCCTGAAGCATCGCTTATCTATATTTAAATGGTAATATAGACCGTTAAATTTACAAAAATCGACTCTCTTATTGCCAACGGAAAAGTTGTGAATATGTGAAAATTCGACATTATGCAGATTTAGAGTGTAAAATAATCTAAGACGATACATCAATCTACGCAAAATAAGCTCGTGTTATCGTCCGTCCCTCTGTACAAATTCATGCTGACATTTGCCATTATCATCAGCTATATTGCAAAGGACAGCACACATAATTCAACTTCTCGGCTCCTATATATATATATATATAAAGAATTACCATATAGAGCCCGATTATAAACTGGATGAAAAATGTCCCATAATAATAACCCCCGGCTCAGTCACGTGACGATGATAGTCCAAAACATAATTGAATCGTTCCATATATAATACCCGCGGCTGCAGATCGACAACTGGCTAATTCCACGCGAGCCTCAAAGCTGTATACCACTGGCGCGGAATAGGTATTTCAGCCCGAGTGCCTATATATACAGCGGATGATTCGCGAGACTGGCCACACATATATATATATATATATATATATGTATATGCACGGCAACGTTAATCCTTCTTCTCGGCGTTTGTCAGCTGCGCCTTCAGCAGCTATACGAAGGTTACAAGCACCGAGTATATATACAAGAGAGAGAGAGAGAGAGAGAGAGAGAGAGACCGCCGAGCCGAGCAATAAATTCAGACGCTCGGTTTCTCCGCCGCCGAGTAAAAAGGAGAGCGAAATTTCATAAATTTACGTAGGCATTTTGTATAGTGGCTGTCGGACGTCGCGAGCCGACCAATTTTAGTCCCGAGTGTGCGCGCGCGCCCCGAAGATTCTAATCACCCTGGAGCTCGGAATGCCAAAAGGAAAACACATTGGCTTTTACTTTTATTAACGTATTCCGGTCGGTCTTTTTCCACTGTGCCCCGCGCTCCACGCGCTCTCCGTGCAGACAGGCGCTGCTGCTGCTGCAACGCCGCCCGATGCTTTAAGGTATCGTAAATCTTTCGAGGCCGTTCCGCGCTCGAAACCATGAAAATTTTCCCGACTTTTTAGCCGATCGGTTTGGAAAAATCGCGCACGCTCGTCGACCTGGAGCACGCGAGACTCGCTCTTGTTCGCTACTGACCTAACGCGCTAGTTTCGAATATGGCCCACCTCCTTTTTAAACCTTCGAACGAGTTTATTAATTTGAATGTAAGCATATGGTGAACTGGACTCTGGCTCGAGTTTTAGCGCTCGGCTTTCGCTCGCAAAGGGAGTATATCGGCAACGAAAGGATCGAGATCGAAAAATTTCAGCATTTTTTCACCGCGAAAACAGTGTTCCTCGAACTCGATTCTAAACGCAAGAAAGTGCGGTACTAACAGTCATCGATATATACTTTATGTCTCAAGTTCGGATTTTCTGAAAATATATATTTCCATTACTTTGTTGGAGAAAGACGAGAGAGGCGCGGTATATTGTAGATAATTTGCGGTGCACGTATTTCGCGAAAAGTTCGACGGATGCTTAAATTTTTTCGACTATAATAAATAAGAAAACGGTGAGTTTTTCTTGCAATCGTTCGTAAAACGATATAATAATCGACACAGCAATAATATTATCGAAAATGCAAGCGCGATATTTTAAATCCATTATATCCGAGGTGAGCATACGTCTTTGTGACGAAATTGAAGATGCAGAGAGTCATAATGTAAACAAAAGTCGTCAGAGTCCATTAAAAGCGGATTCTCCCCAGCGAGGATCGGATATCTCTCTCTCTTGGGCAAAAGGTTGTCCCAGCTGGTCGTTTATCTCGCCGAGCCGCGTCTGACAGTCAACTCAGAATGTCCAGAAGCAGCTCTCTCTCTCTCTCTCTCTTGCTCGCTATGTACGCTCTCACACACATACACACATACGCACGTTCGTATTAAATCAACGAAGGCCGTCGGCGCGTGAAAAACTCCTCCTGCAGTCCGCAACATCGCTCGTCTCTTCGTTAGCAAATATTAATTCTAAAAGTGATTGGCACGCGCGATGTGCGCGAGTATAGAAGCAAAAAAACCAGCTACGACTACATTGAGCGCGCGAGAGAGAGAGAGAGAGAGTGAAGCTCGATTTATCCATGCACTTGCGAACGAGGCTTTTTTCCGGACCTTTGCCATGTACATGCCAAACACCGGATTATTTTGGGAAGTTTATATACTCGCTATTTCCAAGTTTAGTGACTCGGTGCTCTCGCGGTTTGCTGTTGAAACCAAAGAAAAAAAAAAGAGAAAGAGAAGGCGACTCTTTAATATTGGGAAATGTTAGTCGCCTAAAGGTCAATCTGAACGAATTAATTGCATCGATGTATGCTAGCGATCGAGCACTTTTATGGCGCGCGTATATCGATTCTTCTCGTGAGCTCGAGATCGCTATCGACGAAATCAGCGCGCGATACAGCTTGTAACATTATAATTATTAATCGCCCACTGATTCCGTTTACTACCAACGCATATAGACACACACACACACAGACAGACACAGACACACTGGAGGAGCCGTAAGTAAAACGAATTATACACAGTCCCAGAAGAGAAATTGCATCGACGTGACCTCTGTCTCTTGGACCCTTGATGCATTCCACCAATAATACCTTATACGTATAGCCTCTCTTTCTCTTTTTAAAACTCTGCGCAGATAAATCTATGTGGTAAATTTAGATACACGCTCGCGATTCCAGAAACAGATCAGCCTAATATACGCATGTTTCGCTTGGGGATATAAAATTATACGAATGGACTCTTGCGGCCGAAGTGCGGGAGGAGTACAGTAGCGGCGATGATCGTACCGAAATGTTAAATATTTCGAAAGATATGTGGGTCAGGCGAAATAAAACGAAAATCGGCAGGCAAGCTCGACGCGTGTAACGGTACACTTTGTTTGGTATTTTTTTTTATCGAAGATTGATAAGATCTTTCTTGCGCTTGCTATAAAGAGAGAGAGAGATTCGGCTCGCGCTTTGTCTCAATAAGACAGAGCTGTTGAAAATATCGCTGCTGCAATGGTTTGGCAGTATATTGGCTTCTAAAATTTAATTTTTCACAAATATTACGAGTCAAATTACATGTAGATCCGTAAAAACGTTCCTGCACCGCAATAGTGATACACTTTATAAAGACGAGATTTTTCATACCATTATATTAGATGTGCATCATCGAACTTTCAAATTTTTCAGATTTAAAAAATATTTAATAAAGAAATAGTCTTGATCACAATGGATAAGTTTAGAAAAAACTGATAGAACTCCGATGATTATTCATTGTGCCTACCAAAAATTTGGCAATTTTCACTGACTAAAAGTGATGTCTAATTACGATGCTGTAAGTTATCTCTAAGCTTTTTTTTTCACCATTTGCACGTATAGCTAAAAAGTAAGGTATGGAATATCGACCAATTCCATAAGTATCATAATGATCGACCTATTCCTATAGAATGAACCATATATATACAGAAATGTGTGAATCAAGCAGATCTCACGACATAGAGCACACACATTCAGACTCGACCTATTGGTACATATACTCGACATACAGAGGAGCGACAGTTAATACAGGTCACGTTCGAGTCACGGTATATATATATAATGTCTGGCGATTCGTGAATTAACGGCTATGTGTGTGTATATGAGAAATCGCGAGCAGCTCGCAGACTCGCTCGCTTCGATATATATAACGTGGGAGTGTTTAGCTCAGTCTATATACATATATATACACGGAGACATCAGACCGTTGGATTTTAACCTTTGGCGTTGTGCTAAAGGGACAAGAAGAAAGAAAGAGAGAAAGAGCTTTCCCCTCGTTTATTATCGCCTCGATTATAAAAGGAGCTCAATTGTGCTCTCGGGGAGATCCTCTTCTTCGCGCCAGCGGGGAAATTTGCACTCGTCTCTGTGTATGTGTGCGAGCGTGTGTTTAGAGGCCGAGAGAGGAAGATTCTCTTTCGCTGCCGCCGCCGCCGCCGCCGCCACCGCGACTTAATTTCCGATCGTTACACGTGCGTTCGACAGGCAGGTACCGTCGCATATTGTTATATTATATACGCGTCGGCCTACAAAAGCTCTCTTATATCTACTCCCCCCCTTCTCTCTCTCTCTCTCTCTCTTACGCGTGTCTAATATGTATATACCTATATATAAAGAACGAGTCTCCTTATCTTCGTAGGCCATCGTACTCCCGCGGCACCAACTTCTCTTTCTTCAATCGCGCCCGCGGTTCTCTTTTCCCTTTCTCATTTGCATAGTTCCTCTCATATTATACACACGCTTTATTGTTTACTCTCCTCGAAAGTCGCGCTACCCTCACCACCGCCGCCTTTCCCTCTCGCAGCCGCGAATATCCGCTATGTATATACATATAGTAAAAGTGCCCGCGGAGATAACGATGTAGATCTTTGTTTTCGCTTACGGCGACCGTATTTGTGTATGTATATATATATATATACACAAATACCTCACCGAGGATCGAAAATTTTTGCGAGACACCGCGCAATCTTAACGACACTCCCCCATTAATCTCCCCGAACGCTATACTTTTTTTTTTCTTTTCGTTATATTATACGGAAATGTACATAAAGGCATATAGTGGCATTATGGGATCTCCGGTATGATATTATATATATATTTATATACACCGTCAGACGTCGAAGATTGTGAAATGTGATTATTGTAATTTAATTTCCAAGCGATTTATTTAACGTTTGCTCTTTGCGAGGATGATAATTATGTGGAAGATTGTTCTCGCCCGGGTACCGAGAACTTTGTTGCAGCAGAGGCTTTCTCGTGTGTATAAATATATATATATAGTGGCGGGAGCGCGCAGAGCAATCTGCATGACATTTTCATTAATCTTGGGGGAGGGCAGCGCGTGTTTTATGGGAAAATAGAGAAAATCTCTCTCGTGCGCTGTGATGCAGCTGCTTCTCTCAGATAGAAGTCAACTGTATGCCTTTCGTACGGATTCAGAAGTACGATTATTTTAAATCGTTTCATTAATCATATATATTTATCTTTCCTTTATCATCGTTAAAAGAAAAGCAAAACATTTTACCAGCTATCCGTGTAAAAGTATACGTATAGACTGACTTCGGGATATCTCAATCGAACCGAGGTCACACGTACACATTTTATATAAAAATCCAAACTTTGTGATTAAGCGCTTAAAATATATAATACATTAAATATAATAAATAACAATCATCCTTTAATTGCAAGGAATCGCACTTATATACTGCTTAGGTAAGACCAAAAGGCCTCAACACGATGTTCATTTCTCAATTCGTACAAAAATCTCATGACAGTTCAATACCGATTTTATATTATTTAGCCGCGTCTCTCTCGCATCATCCATAACGATAAAAATCTCCCCATCGCGAATAGCTCGCGGCTCTCGGCCAACATTTCGACACGAGAGGTTATACATCTGACAAATAGAATTTAACCTCCCTCGCTCGATGAAAAAGACCGAGATGAAATGAGCTCGCGAAAGTCTGCAAAGTGCCAATATGCAGTTGTAACGACGAGCTTATTATATAGACTTTACTCGCTTCTCGTTCCTGTAATTTTTCAAGCCTAAACTCGAGTCCGACATTGTAACAACTAAATTTCCGTAGCGGTTCAACGTCGTTTCTGCTTCCCCTCCATTTTCGCTTATGAGAGTTGCGAGTAGTACCGCTCGCTATACCTACGTTGCTCGTGGGTGCAGAAAAGAGAGAGAAGAGATGGATATCTGCAGCGAGCGAACGTTTCGGCGTCGTATATACCGAGGCTATTAAAGGAACCAGCCAGTATGACGACTGAGGTCGTTGCTATCCTGCGACTGGGTTTAAGTCTTTTCAACCTGCTGGTTGACGGTTTTTTTTTCTTCATGCATCAGCTGTAGGTAATACGTAAGTATATACGGAATGTTCCACGTTCGAGCATTTTTCGTTGTACAGATTCCGATGGAGGAATTCAAAAATTGTGGAAAAACATTCGGGAATTGATATATTGAGTTATTTGAATAAATTGCTCAATGCATACACATTTATATATTAGATGTCAGAAAGTAGTATATTTATGCTAGTGCATACTAATCTGCTTTTAGATCCTGCATAAATTTTCTAGTTCTCGAGCGATCGCCTAATAGACTCGTTAACTTATCGATATATATCTTATAATAAACGCGATAAATCTCACAAAGGATCTAATCGCCGCACAAAAATCTCAAACTATGCATTTTGGACATTTGTATAGGACTTTTTATTTTATTAATTACTTAATCGATAACGAACTAAAGTGGAGTACGTTGCATGCAGATATCATATATATCCATCTCGTACAACTCCCTCACTTTCGTCGTACGGTTCCTTACACGAAAGTCACAAGACTATGACGCTTATAGAGCTCGACGGTAGGTCGTTGCTACCACATATCCCCTGTGAAAAATGTATCATAATAATCGTACACATACAGGATCAAATCTAAACAAAAAAAAAACAGCTGATTGATCGATCGCAAACTCCACCTACTCTCGGTAGTCCCCGCAGAAAAAAGAGGCACGAACGCGAGCACGATCGATTTCTATTTTTGAATACCGCCTCGACGCATATGTGGGAACGAAACATTATATATAACCCGGCGATATAACGCGCGAAATCTCTGCGCTCCAGAAAGCCATCGGCGGAAATTTCTTTTATGTACTGCACCGCCGCCGCCGCCGCCTCAGATAAGCAATTGAAAGGTATATACCGATCACCCTCGGGCTACACGTATATCCGTTTTCTTTTTTTTTTCTCTCTCGTCGCACACAAATGTATATATAATCGGCGAAACGCGCCGTGTGTGTCATAGTTTCCGGACGATTTGAGCAGTGCGATCCGTGTGTGTTTTCGGGGGCGGCGGCAATTTCGATTCGGTATCGATGTAGGTGACCTCCTCTTTTTAATTAGCATAGTCACTCGCGATTTATATATATATATATATATATACAGACGAGCGCAGGGGGAACTTCTCTCTTTCTCTTAGCCGCCTATATGTACGCGAGCACCACACGCACACACACACACTCAACTTTTACATCGCGCACGAAAGAGAGTCGAGGAGATAGCTTCATTAGCGGCGGGATTATCCGCGTCTAGAAAGTAGCCGCGGCTTCGCGACTCAACGGACACGAGTCTCTATCTCTCTCTCTCAGGCAAACACATATATAGAGCGGAGGCTTTATAGAAAAGTCAGCTCGAGATGAGATATCGACGA
>UELU01145712.1:9237-24613 GCA_900490025.1 Megastigmus dorsalis
CCCCCCCCCCAACGCCATGCGCACGAAAACGTAAGGGGCGGGAGCGAGAGGACAAGAAAAAAAAAAGAGGAAAAAGAAAGATATAGAAAGAAGAGAAGAGAGAGAACACGGCTGGCTAGACTCGACCCCCTATCTACTGGCGACAACGTGGCCTCGGCCATTTGCTATACACGAAAGAGAAAAAGATCGACGGAGAGGAAAGAAGAAGAAGGGAAAAGGAGGAGGAGGAGGAGGAGTAGAAGGGGAGGAAGAGGGAGGAAAGAAAGAGAAAAGGACGGCGGTTACGTGTTCTCGGTTCGTTTCTCGAGCGATAAATCGCTGATCTGAATAAAGGCGTCCGTCCGGCGCGCTTAAATCTTTCCCATACCTCTCCCCCTCTCTTCCTCCCTCGCAGCCCTATATAGCGGCTGCTGCTCACTTGTACCGTATATGCGCGTTCACGGGCGAAATGCGTTAATTTATTATTAGTGCGCCGCGGCTGCGTGGGAGCGCACACGTATACCTCCGCGCTTGTTCCGGTGGGACGCGCCACCGCTGCTGCTGCTGCTCGCGAGTCTCGTGTAAGTTTTATTTGTTCCACGTGATACTGCGTCGGTGATACGCGAGACTTTTGGAATAACGCGACCTCGAGGTTGTCTCGGTGCGTCAAATTCTAAAGCTGTTCGGAATAATTCGGCGTGATTGCTCGCAAACTGGTATTTGGATTTTTACCCATTCCCCATAACGTTTTGTCATTGATTTGCGGATGCAACGCGACATATTCCGAATTTTTATATAGAGATGTTTGCGCAATGGATAAAAATAGTTCTGTAGAAGAATTTAAATAATAGCTAAGAATCGGTCATAATTTAATCTTCTATTAGGAAAAAAAAATTGACGGTCGCATAGCGCACGGGGCTCTTGACTCCCGAAATCCTGTCCCCCGGGCCACCAATATTCATCACCGCAAATATCCAGGAATATTAGCCTCGTCCATCTTTTTGGCAATCCGCGTACATGAAAAACCAACCCCCTCATATCTAACCTCGGTAACAAAAAAAAAATTCTAAAACATCCTCTTTTTTTTCCTACCAACACGCCCAAAGCCTTACACACGCTCTGCACACAGATAACGGCACGTGTGCCCGTGACTTTTCGTGCAACAGCGCGGCCGGTTGGAAAGTGAGGAAAATCCGAATGGAGCAGTCATCCCCGGAAGCCAAGCAAGGAAAAACAAGCTCGATAAAAACAAAAACTCGCTATTGGGATTACTCGCTTCTCTCTCTCTCTCTTTTTTTTTTGTTCACCCGTACCAAACACGAACATGCCTTGTCAAGCAGTCTCTCTCTCTCTCTCTCTCTCTCTAGGCGTTTTTCTACCGCGTCAAAGTTCAATAGCGCGTGCTGCAAATCCTATTTTGCCCGGAATTACTTTGCTCTCGCTATTGTTACCCGAGTCCACCAACGGCCGTCGTAAAGTCGCCGTTACACGCGCGCGTGTACGCGAGGCCCTCGCAGTAATCGAACGTGTTTAGATGGAGTCGTTTGGCGCGCACAAATGGAAAAAGTGTCCGAATTATTTTGCCGGGGGTTTCGCACAATATCATTTGCCTATTCCAACTGAAAATTTCCTCGATGAATTTGACCCAGGAAAGCTCGCGCTAACGTCCCGACGACCTGTTGTTGAAGTTGTTATAGTCAATACATTTGTATAAAAAGAATGAGATACGGAAGTTTATGAAAACATACTTAGAGTGTTCTTCGTTTGAAAAAATTTTCATAACCGACAACACAATAATACGATACGAAGATAACGTAGTAATTGTTTTGCTTGGAATTGCTTGGAATTTCCAAGATACGTTAAGAGCGCAAGGAAACATAAGTTATCGATTCATCCCTCGTCTAAAATCAATAGTACTAATTTCTATGAAAATTACTCCAACTTCTCGCTACATTAGTCATTCTCTCATTCGATCATTTACAGGCAAAGCAATTTGAAAGAACACACACACAGAGAGAGAGAGAGAGACCGAAATTACTTGGGTATTACTCACACCTTCACAACCCATACATCATACTGTTAAAAGATCCAATTACCGATGAAGCTAGATGCAGTGATTAGGGGCGACACACGCGTCCGCGAGCGAGCGATGCGGCAATTTTTCCCTCGGTTAGCGTGTGTGCAGCCGCGGCGGCAACCTGAGAAATATATGATCGATCACGATTAGCCAGCTCTGCGGCCACGGCAGCGGCCAAAGCCACACATGCGCGTGATGAATGTATGCACTTGGCACGGACAAGCAAGAGAGAGAGAGAGAGAGAGAGGGGGAAGAAGAGAGACTGGCTTCGCCCGTTATAAAGTTGAGGCGCAAAGAGAGGCGGGACGGAAAAAAGTTTAACGAGTTTCGGTCATCCGTCAGCGAGACTTCTCGCACGCGACTCTCTTCGACTGTGTGTGCATGTGTGTGTATAGCGATCTGAATTTGTGTGATGTGTCTCTGGGTCTGTGTGTGAAAGTGTTTTCGTATGGAGCGAACGAAATAAAAGTTCGTGTGTTGACTAGTTGAATGATAATATGGTAGTTCGAATAATAATGTTATTTTCCTGGTTTTCTTAGGGACGGACTGATTCCAATAGTAACTTATTACGACTATTTTCTCTGTACAATGAAGCAATTTTTTAGTATATTTCAAAGAATAAGGGATTGAGAGTGAAGTTTGTGCAATTTCTGTTAATTTTTATTTATACTTAGTACAATGTACCTACCGTGCACTTTTGTGTTACTTTAAGTGAGGTAAATTTTAATTTTGGAACATATGAAATACATGGCAAAGTCGGAAAATTTTTCCCTTATATAATTATTTTTCCTGCGAAAGAACTATTATCATTATTTCGACAAACAGAAAATCTAAATTCATAATTCGCATATAATATAAAATGTAAAATTGCATTATGTTGAAAATGCTTTTCATCGTCGAATATTCAATCTTGCTAGCAATTTAATAAAGGAATTTCATCTTCAATGAACTTATTGAACAATTATAAGTAATAAAGATAATTATAATGGACAAATGCGAGATAAGATTTTTCTCAAACAATGCTTAAGTAGATAAACAGCATTGTCTCATATATTATGTGAATAGCATATATAATTAATGAATCTTTATAATTATCTAAAAATCTGTTGACAGAATAATCGCTTCGGCTCGGCAGGCTATAATTATTACTGATTGGAAACAGATAACAGGCATAAATAATCAATTTAGCACGATAACCAAACGGGTAACTTAATCAAATTTGATAATTTGCTATGCATATAAATGCAAAACAAATGATTATGGGATAATTTAATCTCCGTTATCACTTACTAAATAACTTTTTCATTACAGTCCTACAAATTACTGCGTATAAATCTAATATAATTTTCAACAAAACACAATTTAACTTTCTACTCTATTAAAGGAGTTTACACTCAATTGTTTCGAAATTATTTTAGCGGTTCTAAAACACCCTAAAATCCGAAATATCACTCTCATAATCAATGCCTGTACAAAAGAGCTCACGCCAGCCGCAGCAGCTCTCGGGCTAGCTTCAAAAATCAAATCGCGCGAAAACAATGAAAAAACAAACCGCAGACCAGTGCACACACACACAGAGACACACATACGCGTACTCATACAGACACAAGCAGATACTCGAAAGCTTATCTGTATCCATCCAAACATCCAGTCAGTTACACACCTTGAAACAACACAGCGCAGACCCGTACTGCCCTCATCTATATCAACCTATGCAAATTCACTCTTTCTCCCTTCCTCTCGTACGGTGTCCGTATATATATACACACAACCTCGAAAGCTCCACACAGGCGAACCGTTGGCCGGACCAACAGACCTCGCAGTTGCACACACCGCACCGAAAAGAAAAGAGAATGTAGAGACAAATGGAGGTAGGTTTGCGCGGCGCACACGCAGCCGGTCATAATTTGGACTCCAGCCGCAGCAGCAGCAGCAGCAGCCAACTTCAAAATCTCCCGCTCCGCGCACCCCCTAAATTATATTTCTCTCGGTAAAAGAGCCGAAAGCTGTACGCACACACAGTCGCGTATGTGCGCATAATATAACCTATACGCCGAACACAATGATCGATTACCCAATGAGCGCGTGTGTGTGTGTGTGTGTAGGGTTGGTGTGGAGACCCGGTGTTTGGAGAGAAGAGAGACCCATCTGTATAGCCAAAGTCCACAAACGCACGCACCTTCCATAATTAATTGCAAATTTTACGATGATATATATACAAGCTCGGAGATCTATATATGTATCTGTACGGGTGTCATGCGTGTATATATATATATAGGGGAATCCTCCATCGGGAAATACTCTCTATCTCTCTCTTGCGCTATATAGCGCAGACTTCCGGGGCTGGGCAGCATAAATTATTTTTGATTTAGATGAGAGAGGAGAGAGTGGGAGGGAACAACGCGATCGCCTGGCAGAATCAACCGGCGCTATCTTCCTCTCCATTAAAGTCAATCAAGAGAGGAGAGAGAGAGAGGAGGAGGAGGAGGAAAGGGAAATATTGGAGTGGCGAGAGGCAGCGTGAGATGGATAGGCTTTGTTGAATCTCGGTAAGCTGTATACGCTCAATTTTGCGTTCGCGAGCGATGGGAACTGGGAGCTTCGTGTAATTCTTTGAGTGGGTTTAGAGGCTTGGCAAATACGAGCTGCGAGCGAGATAAAAGTTTTCCCCGATTGTGGTCATTTGTTGTCGGGTGATAAAAGGAGGGGAGAGTTTGTGGAGCGAGCAGCTCGAACTGAAGTTCAATTTGTGATTGGGTGCGGATATGACACGGTCAGTGGTTCCGCTTGTACATCTCGCGCAAATGTAATGCTAACGAGCTGGAGAATAATGAATAGCAAAGATGCTATTTTTAATAAGGAGAGAGAGAGAGAGAGAGAAAGTGTAAAATTAGTCGATGCATTTTTCAAGATTGGCTTGATGAAAATATTGTATAATTTATGAACTAGAGTAAGTAATCAATTTCCGATAAATCGATCGATGAAGCTCATAAAAGTGTACACTTGGAGACATTTTTATCGGTTACATAATTATTTTACCTAGAATTTTCCATTACTTCCACTACCAGAGGAAGCTGTGAAAGTATTGGAAAATAAATATTTCAATAGAAAAAGTTTGAATGTAAGATTTTTTAATCGATCATCAAAATAGATATTTTTAACAATTCTTCTTTATTAATTACCTTACAAAAAGCATAGTTATACGAAATTTCTCAAACACTGTGATTCCATATATTATCAAATACAATTTAATTTATTTAATGCCTGTGAATTCAAATTGTAAAAGAGTGTAATTTACCAAATCATAGTGTATATGAATATTTATTCTATAGCTAAATAACCCGTTTAGGGTTGAAAAAGCTTTAAATTAAAAAAAAAAAATAAACAATTTAATTTATTTCATATTACAGCTGATAATGTGGCTTAGGCGCGCCAACTTATTTGTCGCCTCGTCTTTCTACTAGCGGCACGTGAATGCGTGACTCGGAACGTTTATACTTATACACGAAACACCAGTCGCGTGTTACATCGTCATGGGATTAATTCGTTATAGTAATGATCATACTAAAAGTGCAAATGTGGATTTCAAATTTATATATGCTATTTACTGTGCTTTTTACGATAAAACGATAAGATTTTATCTACAAATATTTTCGAGTAGGTGATTATCATCAATATTTATCAAATAAAAGATATCAATTTCGACATTTTCCCCGACAATTCTGTGATAGACTGTAATGATCATCGCAAACATTTTTACATTCACGTGAGCGGCGACGAGTCACAGCGATTGATGGATTCAGGTTTAGCTGATACTCGTTTAGTGAAATATAGATAGAGCCCAGACCAAAATAACATCGATTTACGAGCTGTTCAAGCGCTGTTGTGGGCCTAAATCCATCAATCGGGGTTTGAATTGCTGTCTGGACACGCGCAAAAATATTCGCACTCCTGCGTGTCTTTGTAAATGACAGAAATGTCCTACGAAGCAGGTCGAATTCCCGTTTGGAAATTAATGATGCGCAATTCAGCACGGATTAAGGGGACGTCGGAGTCACTAAAAATTTAAATTTCCCGCCCTTACTACATCGAAATACCCACAAGGTTTTTCAAACTTTTCTCTTAAACAAATTAACCAATTGACTTGAAATTTTAGGAGATGATAGAATGATCATAATTGAAGTGCGCTCAGCCCTGAAATTCCCAATAAATTGCGTAAATATAATATTTTTAATTTGAAATATAATTGCAAAGTCAGAATCATGCCATCTCTTGGATTGAATTGAAATCAGTAAAAATCTGGTATTTTCTTCTGTAGCTTCTATATTATTTTAGTTTTCGGAAATTTCTGGGCTGAGCGCGTTCTATTTATGATCATTCTATCATCTCTAAAAGTTTCAAGTGAATTGGTTAATTTGTTCAAGAGAAAAGTTTGAAAAACCTATTGTCGGTAAAACAGGCGACTCCGGCACCCCTTAATTACAATGATTTTAGAAATAAATATATAGTATTCGCAAATAAAACTATGCATCTAACGTAACATATTCTAAGACGATCAATCCATAATATTTGTTTAACGAAATTTCACACCTCTCAATCAACAGCATATATTATATTCAGCGATAAAAGGTAGACAAGTGCTTAATTGCATTTTTTTTTCTTCACATTTTTCATCGGGGAGGACGGCGGGAGGACCGATCGGCGAGTCCGCGCACACCCAAGATTGATTCGAGCGGACTCATTGTCCGAAGTGTGCGGTGGCTATGGCGGAAACGTCTATGTCCCTAGAAATGAAAACGCGCCCGTAGCGAAATGATCGTACGCGCAATTAGAGCCGTACGTTCACCGCCGTGCCGCTCTCGTCCATGTGTGCACCGCAAGCGCCGCCAGCAACGTCCAATAACCGCCACCTCGTTCCCTCTCTCTCTCTCTCTCTCTCTTCCTCTTACGATAGGCCAATATACTTCGCGAATAAACATAGCCTGGGGTCTTCGACCGGTAGCGCGATACCGCTCCCTTCGACTTTTGAGAATTGGATGTGCAGCGGTTAATTCGGAGTTTTGAGTTTCGCATAATTTTGTATTCCCCAGACTCGTGATCTGTATGCCTTGTGCAAAACATTATAAAGGCGTTATTAAGAATATGAGTGCCAAAATGTTTAGTCGTAAAATAATGTTTCTTTGGGGCTTATGCGCCTGCGACTTTTATACCTATTCCTATATATGTTAAAAAATCTGTGGACTTTTCGTTGTAGGTTGAAACGTTTTTTGATTGATGGAGAAACTGAGAAAGGAGCTTTCGTTCATTTAGACTATATATTTTTATCAATTTGACAAAGTAAACCATAGCTAACCTGATCTAGTATTATATGAAAATATTTGGTTTGGCTAGAAATTGATTAAATTCAGAGCTTTTCATTCCAATTTGTTACTGAGAGTATTTTTTTATAACAGAAAAATATACATATAAAATAAAAAATTGTGAAAAGTAATGAATTTTCTTAAAAAAATAGATTTATAATTCTTTTTTAGTTTATTAAATAAACTAAATTTATTCATGCATCTTGGTATAATCATAATGCGATACTCCTTGTATTACAATATTGATCGCATGTGAGTGACCGATATAAGCCATGAACCAACACGGTTTGTATCGTTTTATAAAAGACGAAAGAAAACCGTACTATTATTAACTAAATGTGTATATGCATTGTAAGCACAATTATAAGCATAAAGCTATTAACTTATCGTACCTCTTTAATTTTTTCTTTACGCATATGTATTATAGGCATATTCCCTTTTCATTTAATTATATATCACAACTGTACGATAGCAACAAAAGCAACTACTCCGTGAAATAAATGCAATTTTTTATCTCTCTCACTTGGATGCACTATCTAAGCTTAAGCAAAGCCGTGTGGAACGAGGTTGAATAAACAAAGTTCCTGCACTGGCTTCAAACCTCAAAGGTGCGCGCGAAGCAATCAACGAATCGTTTCAAAAACGCAATTACAATTACTAGCACGGAAAGATCCACATCTCCCTCTCAATTATTCGTTTTAGCAGATAAAAGGACAAAAGGATCGGAGGAGAATCGAGTGGACCGATTCGCTAGTTAAATTAACGTAAGCAAATTGTACGGATTTGTCCCGGCCTCTCGTCGCGGTCAATTATTTTTTCTTCCCCACTTCCCTCCTCTCCGATTCGCATATATATCAAATGAGATAGAGAGAGAGGCACATCAGATAGAATACAAAGCTATGTCGAATCCGTGATCGAACGCACTTTTCCCAGTTCCTGGATTATTGACAGACATGAGATATGAATGTGGATTTCGCTCTCCGATATGAACTTGTCCGCATGCAAACAAGACTATGTGTGCACGCGCACGTATTGCCGATCGAGACCGAGTTAAAACGAAACTCGTCGCCCGCGCGCTTGTATGTGCTCGTGTGCTTGTGCACAACGGCTGTATTAAAACGCCAAAGGCTAAATGGATTTCGAACTTACCGCGTTATCAATCGCCGGGTTTATAACGTTATCAATCCTAATGTTATTAATCGCGGAAAATCAACCTGGATAAAACGAGGAATTTGGGGGGAGTCACCTACAATCGATGCATTATTCAGAGCGGCGTGTGTACACGTGTATTATGTGACTCGGCGAGTTGCAACTCGAAAAAAGTATAATGCGCCGCGAATAAAAACGTTGAAAAATAACGCTGTTCGTGAGCGAGCCCCCGTATAGGCGCTCGAATGAACATCTTTGTGACGTGTGCACCAGGCGATGTCATTATTGGTTTCGGAGATTGAAATCAAATATGGTGAATATTTTAATTTTTCACAGAGTGCGCGTGCACGTAAGCTTGCGTATAAGAATAAATAAAACTATGCCACGATGGGTTCCTCACTTCTTTTCCACGCTGCTAATAACAAATAATCGAGTGTCATAGCGTGATTCTGTAGTTGTTAAACAGCTTTTGCGTATCGTTTTTGAACATTTTTCTCTGCATATATTGTAATTATTTATTTGTCCAATATTATTATTGTACTCACGTAATAACGCAGAGATTCGATAATTTGATAATGCGAAAACTAACCTGAAAAATAAAAGAGAGAACCGTTAATTATTGATGCAAATGAAATTTGCAAATACAAATAATTAAAATTATCAGATTATTTTAATCAGATACTGAAAATTATTTCAATAATTGGTCATAATGCTCGATCTCAAAATTTGATTCAAAACCGTTATTGTAAATTACCTTAATCGAATTAAAATTATTGAAATTAATATAATATTATGATTAAATCGTGAAACGCGGCTCTGTTTTAAAGAAGTTATATTGATAAATGATAATGCAATAACAGTAAAATACAGCCAGCCAAGATTATTACTTCATCCTGAAATTAAAACTGAATCTACTTTTAATTAATCCCAGGATCCAGGCTCCAAGATGAATTCAACTTTAATTTAACAAGTTCAAATATCGCACTTGTTTCAAGAATACTAATTTGCAACAGCTTCAAACTTTTTCACGAGCAGAAAATTAATTAATAAACGCTTAAATTACCAATTATTAATTAAAGACTTTCCTACCAATCATCTTACATTTTCTAAATCCCACATAACATTATTTATCAAACGAGCAATTAATCAATCAAAGAAAAATCATGGTCTACAATTAATAGCCAGCGAACTTCGCACAACAGCATTACACAGCGGGGCAGGAGGGGAGGGGGGGATTATATTCGCTTACTCTTGCATTCACTGCTAGAAATTACAAAAAGCAGAATTTGTGGCTCTCGCGCGCAGTGCACAGGCACCGATTGTAATGCCTCCGCGCTATTACAAATTGCTCATAGGTACGATATTTTAGACTTTACAACCGCATGAATTGCGGCAAAGATACATCGCCCAGCGCACGGAAACTATAATTCTAGCAGGTTCAACTGCACAATTTTTTTGCAATATAACCGAGGAGGCCATACTGGTACATGGGAGTTTCCAAACTGCAATAATTCTTTTTTTGGGGTGGGGGGAAGAGGGAGGAGATTTTTCGAGCCACTGTACAGGATTTCGCGATAAACAGTTTTGGCGAAATATAAGTTAATTTACTTCTGTAACTTTTGTACGTGAAAGATACTTTATCAAAATAATATTTTGCGGATGCGATTGATAATAATATTTATCAATCACAGTAATGGTGGTTTTTGAATAATTTACATGATTTGTCTAAATTAGTAAATAAAATTAATCAATAAATTAGTAAATAATAAAAACACTGGTAATTACAAGTTTGCATCAAGTAAAGTGCTAGCTGTTGAATTAATAATAAAAAATGGCTGCATTTAAACTAATTGGTGGATTTAAACTAAACATTTTGGTAAATATAGAGGTATCAATGCAATGAAAAGTTATTAAATCGACAGACAGCATTACACATTACTTTTCTGAATGAAGATACATTTGGTTGATCTTGAAAAAACACATCAATATATTACTGAGGTTTTTTCGCTCGGACCAACAGGAACCGAGATAATAGCAAAATACCGCTAAATCTTGCAATTTCTAATGTTTATGCATTTTTTAAACAACGTTGTGGTCAATTTACATTGTCCTAAAGTTGATATTCGTAATCTACGCCCTCGAATTAATAAGTAGGCACTGAATAAGTAAGGCATCTGGACTATAAGAAAAGTGAATGATCTGCGTACAATTTAGGCTGCGTTCAAACCTGAAAAAAAGTAAAAATTAAGACTAAATAAAAATTTATATAAGGTTAAACTTTTAGAACTGTAGACGGACCTTCTTCGATACAAAGTAGTAAGCAAAGAGGGAGGTGTGTATATAACCTAAATGATAAATTTGTGGAGACAGAAAATCGGTCTCCGTCTAGTGGTGAAAAGATATAAGAGGCAAAAATAAAGATAAATCAATTGATCACATCGAGCCAAAGGATTAAACTTATTATTTTCTGTGTTGGTGTACAGTTTCACTTAATGACGACCACCTAGTGAATGTAAGAAAAACATAAGAGGCACATTTGTAATCAAATGCTGTTCTCAAAAGTAGTTATTTTTCCATATCATATTACACTGTCATGAGCTTTAACAAATTCAAGACTCTATCGATCGCTAAGAGCGGAATTAATTTTTTTAAACAGATTTTATGACACTTATACTTTTCATTTAGGAACCATTTTTATTTTCTTTCAGATTCGAACACAGCCTAAATTCTCCGAGAGAAGTTATAGATATTGTTTTACCAATACGGCTTATCGGGACTAAGAATAGTGTACTCATAAACTATGCTAAGAATAATTTTGTTTGTTGCATGATACCTAAGAAGGAAAATAAAAGCGTTAGAGAAATTAAATCCACAAAATTTCAAAAAGAGCTGTTTTAATGAATTTTCTATAAGAAAAGAGGAATTTACAAGTGTATAATTACTTATTTGATTTAGAATTGGCTTCGTACAGTGTGTCTCATACTTGCCATCGTAACGCTACCGCGTCATTTGATGTACAATCAATTCCAATATAACGTATACAATAATTGTTCAGTATCAATCGTAATTCTAAAAGCAATCAACGCCACTATTACAACTACAATAGACCTTTTTTATGGAACAAATTAATCAATTTAACACTTTTGCGCCCCTACTTACTCAATTCTTCACAGTTGAAGCGATTTTAACAATTTACGATAATCGAGCAACAACTTGCGCTAATATAAGCATTTCAAAGCAATAGCTCACACTCCCAACCGCGCAACTTTCGCAAATCCGAGTCGTATAACAGCTCATCAACAGAAACTCGTCCGAGCATCACTCACCAGAAATTTACCGCCTCGAATCGATCGCGCGATCAAAGATTATAGGCCGCAAAACAGCCCATACCGATTTCCGCGCGCGCCACGCGCACACTCGGCGTACATCACTCGCGCACACACAAACACGTGATCCCTCGATCTCGTGCGTTAACGGACGATTTGTCGCGTGCTATGCACATTACACGGAACCTCTGCCCCTATACCAAATTCGAGCAATTTCGCTTTCGTACTAATAACCGCATATCTTTGACATCGTACTCCCTCCCTCTCTGTGCGGCGCGCAACCGCATTAACGCAGCTGTAACCCGGTTCTCCCTTATTATACCACCAGAGAGACCGAGAGAGCGACTAGGCCAGTGAGTCGAGATTGGCTATCTCTCTCTCTCTCTACTCTCTCTCTACTCTCGCTCGACACTTTCGCTTTGGTTAGAGAGATAGTGGTTCGATCGCTGACACACATGGACCGAGAGAGAGAGAGAGAGAGAGCCATGGACGCCGTTAATTGTTATTGGGAAGCGTTAACAAGCGACGTGCGCGCGCGTCTCTGTTTCCGCGGGGACGACGCGGCTATTCCATTCGGGCACCTCGCGCTCTAATGAATTTAAAACCCGAGAACTGTGCGTTTGCGGTGAAGTCGTTGTTATTGTTTTTTTTTTTGGGGGGGGGGGAAGGAGGTCAACAACGAGATGCGAACGTTTGGCCGTGACTCTTTCTGCTCTGGCTGATACTCGAGCTGCTCGATGTGGTAGTATTGAGTGTTACGGTGGTTTTGTACGAGGAGGATGATGTTTTTTTTGTTGCGTTATTCGTCGAATGGGATTTTATTTTGAAAGAATATAGGGAATACGTATAGATAAAACTTGATAGGGAGAATAGATGAAATTTATATATGGACCGATTCACTCAACAGCGGGACTTAAATTAATAAAATAATTTATTGTTGCGCCAAAATTAACAGTGAGTTTGGTAAATAAATTTTGATATTTTATTAAACTGAAATAAATAACAAAATGAATGTTATATTGATTTTGTTATCCTATATGTTCGATGCGCACTCGTAATTCTATTTGTTATCTACTATATAATTGATTTTAATAGCTCCACATATATAGCTTCTGAATTGATACTAATAACTTATAAAGACTGTACATGTACAGGGTTATCGGCAATATATCTATCGACCGATTACAATTCGGCAACTGCCTATACCGATTAAATTCTAACATCGAGTTAATGAATATTAAAATTGTTATCACATTTTTCAACAACATCCTTGTAATTAATTATACAAAGCTCTCCAAGTTCAGTTGAAATATTATTCTTTAGACTTTAACTCTAACGCTTATTAGCGGAGCTTCCGAAACTTTTCAATTATAACTTAGATTTAATCTTCCATAAGAACTCATTCGTACGATGAAATTCTACAGTAACTGAAAGGTCTTGTGCTTCCCTTTACTCTTCAACACTTAATTCGGTTAGTAATAAGACGATTGCCATCGTTGTATCGACACCAATGTATATCTATGATAACGTCAACCTTTATTCGAATCTATCATTCAATCGGCCGCAGTAGCGCAATGCTCTTTTATTAACATTTTCACGAGGCGCAAAAGATCGGAATCTCCCTCCTCGCATATCCGCAAACACATCGTAACCTCCAACACTCGATAGATAACGCCAGCTCTTCTCCTTCTCTCAGCGTCTCGTCATTTCCTCCGACTGTTTCTTTTATTCGTCGGTAGCTTTCCACGAAGGGTCTGGGACAAAAAGAAGCCTATCACGAAAGCAACAAACAGGAAGCCTCATAAAAGCGAACCGACCGATCAGCATCGACGAAAGAGGGAAAGAAAGAACTCGCGATCATTCAAATTCCAACAATCGCCAAGGTCGTATCGGAAATCTCGAAAGCTATACTGACCAGTGGTAGGGACGAGGAAAAGGGGAGAGAAAAAAGAACGTATACTCTCGTATTCCAACCTCTGGGCTGATGTAAAGAGTCGAAACTCTCGGGGATTATTCAGCGATCGGCCAGATTATACAATTGCTATTCGCGAATACAATCGGTAAGTGGTCGTTAATTAAAGGAACGAGCGGGAGGAGTTGCGGCCAAACAGAGAGAGTGGGAGTGGAGAGAGAGAGAGAGAGAGAGAGAGAGAGAGAGAGAAAGAGCAGAAACGAGGTAAAGGGAAAAGAAGGAATAATCAGCAGTTTCATCGTTAGGAAGAGAGCAAAAACCGAAGAATGTGTGTACTCTGTGCTAGAGCGACTGTAAGCAATATATTATATTTTCGATACGCCATTTGCATCGCGCCAAGATGCGTCGGTATCACTTATCACGAACTTTGTCGGTATAAATTTAAAAATAAAGTTATACGCTTTGAGAGCTGAGATCATTTGTCAATTCCTTTTTTGGTTTCACTGTATTGCGAATGGAGTAGTTTATGTCGGGTTCTCCATTTTGAGCTTTATTATGTACAAAATAACCTTATGCACTGCTGTAATTATTTATCAATCCAAAAATTTATTTAATCCGAGCATTTACTTCCAAAGTAATTGATGAAATAATTATTGGTTTTAAGCTACAGATTCCATTAAGATCTCAAAAGCTGTTTTCATCCGTTCGTTGAAACGGGTTTGCTTGGTTTACATAATGGAAAAAAAAACGGTTTATCAAGAAATTATATCGGTTAAAATGCAATTCGCAGAAAATTCAATACTTCACTGTGATTTATCCTTTTTAACTTGAACGTAAAATGGTTGTTTACAGAGCACCGGTGATTTATGCAAATAAGATAATGCACGTATTTTACTACATTTTGGAAGAAATACACATAACACTGCTGACACTTTTTTAATGAATATCCGTTGCAAAATGAAAAGATTCATTAAAACAATTGGTACAGGTCAATATGAGGATATCCAATAATACGTTTGTCAAAGTATAGGCAATCGAGGTCAAAATATCGCACGGTCGAAGCAGAAATTACAATAACCCTTATGCCTGACTCTTACCTGCCACACAGCCGTATGAATATAAAATCCAAAGCGCAACATACATCCCCATAAAATCATCCCACGCGTTTTTCCTTTAAAATCCAAATTGATCCACTCCCATCCATACATCCTCAACGGCACAACAGCGGATTAATAAAGCAGAGGGGAAGGGACGGAAGGCGCGCGCGGCGTTATTAATAAAAGCCCCGGCATTACCTATATAGCTCGCCTCTGCGCCGAACAATTCCAATCCGAGCGAGCCAAACTAACTCGAGCACTCGCGCACAAACAGACACACACCCACCCACACACACACACACACAGACGTAGACACATCGATATTACGTCTCGTCGTCGCGGGGAGGAAAGAAAGACAAGCGCACGGGAAATTCATCAGCCACGGCGCGCTGCCACCACAAAGACAGGCATTAATTACACGGCGAGGGTACATAAATCGTAGTGAAAAGGGCCGGGGGCCCGAGTGGGTGGATGGG
>UELU01145712.1:24643-54194 GCA_900490025.1 Megastigmus dorsalis
GGGGGGGGGAGAGGAGAGGATGGGAAAGCAAAGTGTCGACTTAGCGCGCTCGCGTTTACATTCGCGCAAATATCAACGTCAGCCAGCCAGGTGTGTGTGTGTATATGTACGTTGTCTCGGTCTCGCGCGCGAGTGCGCGTGTGCCAGGGCGACTATCTCTTAGTCTTTCTCTGGGTATACCCGCGTTAAACAGCTTTGTCGAGTGCACTATGGGCTTTGCGGCTAAGGGTAAATATGCGCGGGCCCCCGCAATATATCTGTGCACGCCCGGTGTTTTGCCACCGACTCCCTCTCTCTCTCTCTCTCTCTCTCTCTACCCTTCGTGGCAGTTATCTCTTTTGCTCGCTCTCCCTCTCGCTCTTTCTCTCCTGAAGCTCATACGGCAGATTTATATCTGCTGTGAGACGCGAGCGAGCGGAGGTCTAGAGAGAGGGAGTTTGGTCGTTTTGAAAGGAAGGATTATTTGAAGCCCGGTCGCGCGTATGTGCGCGCGCTCTGAGTGATGATTCTCGAGAGCGTTCGCTATTGTATGCACGCGCGCACGCGTATACTTGAACTTCTCGAGATACGGAAAAAAAATATAAATGACACTGTTGTAAAATGATTAATGAACGCTGTCAATGCTATATAATCCACTGCTCTAGCCAAACGAAGTGTCGATCGAAAAATTTGAGATTGACGAACCGCGACCTTTACTACTGATCTCTCCAAGTACAACGAATTTCGTTGCACCGGAACGAAATAGACTGTAAGACACACAATTCCTTTATCGTTCCAGGTACATCTCGCAGAGTAAAAGAGCGATAGAACTCGCACGAGTTAAGCTCTCTTTCTCTCATCCTCCTACGGTATAGCTGCTTTTGACAATATAACGAACGACTCCGGCACGCTTTGCTCCGTCCTCCCCATCCGCCCCTTCGATTTTTTGCACGTAAACGATTCGCGCGACTCGCAGCGTGATCGCTAATGAAAAGCAGATATATAATATAAAGTCGATGCCGCTGCGAGAGATTATCTCGGACCTCTTTTGACGATCTACGACTCGATACGACCGTACACATTGAATATACGTGCGTACATCGGGATGCGTTTTGCACGAGCGAGTTGAGTTTGGCGTGTTGTAACCCCGCTCGAGTCTCGCGAATGGATGACTGTATAGCAATGTCAAATGCTGTAGCAGGAGATATCGAATCCCTGGAATTTCACCTTGGATCTATCGGCGATACAAAAGGATTTTATCGGGGTTACGTTGTGAATCCGTGTTTTATTTGGAAGTAAAAATAACACCATTCGAGATAAACTCATATTCGGTTAAACTGATTCGATGCGAAGAGCTAGTCAACTTTGATACTCATTGTCAATAATCTGACCGAAACACAAGAGGCGTGCATTTGATACCGAAACATTTTGCATAAACATTTCGGAACGTCTATTATTATAAGTTACTCGAATTTTCGCTGACGGCTATAATAATCATGGCAATAACGCCCGTCGATACGCGAAAATCACACGGGAGACAGCTGCCAAAAACTTTCGGCCAAGTATTGTAAGCATATATCCATCGGCCCTCCCTCCGCGATCCATATCGGTCTATTTATCTACCCCTCGCTCGCCATATATCTCATATCCTCCTCATCCTTTCCATCCTCCGGCCGTCCTCCCGCACCGTATCCCAGTCCGCTCTACGTATCGCAGCCACGGAATTTCATTCTAGAACATTCCTACGATCTTCCTCCCCTCTTTTTATCCCGAGCCCAATACATATACATACATAAAAGCCGCGAGCTCCGCGAAATCCTCCCTCTCTCTCTTTATATCCTTCCTCTATAATGCACCGCTCGCGCGCGCATCCCCCTTATCTGTCCAAAGCGCGTAATGCAGCGTATATATAAACGGGCACGCGGAGGGATCAAGCGAGAGGATTTCGGTACGGATCGAGCATCGCAAATGCCTCGTGAGCTGTGCGTGCCTTATTTTTGACTGTCGATACTTCCGATGGATTGACAGAATGTGGGGATTTTGGACTGCGCTGCTCGGCAGTAAAACGCAACTGGGATACTTGAAATTGTTGCGATATTTCAAGAATCGAAAGATCGATCGTGGTATACTGCAACTGTATTATAAAAGAAAATCACCCGTTAGAGAAGACGACACGAAATGTCTCCTACGTAAGGCTCTAAAATATTAGTTGATGCTTAAAATCGACTGGTTTGCAGTACTTCAAGTGTATAAGCAAGATATCTGCTGGATAATCTACTGGAAGGTTTTTTTCATTTTATAAAATTTTTCTTCGGTGGAAAAGTTTTAAAATTGATTATTATTAGAAATAATGATTAAATTCGAGGAAGCTAAGGGCCAATGGTTTCGAAAGGTTTTTATTTTTTAGTTTCACTTGCAGTTTATAAATAATTTATAGAATATTATATTCCATAGCTTTTACGTACACGAAAGAAAAATTATCCCTTTAGGTAAAAGGATATATAACAGGAAGACACTCAGTCAAAATTTATTCTTTCCAAGCTTATTGAAGTAGATATAGCCGGATACGTCAAGACAATCATTTCAAGAAGAATTACATCGATTTTCTTTCCTGTCACTTAAAAAAGACAATTTTCTTTTATCGGAAATTGTGATACTTAATGGTACTATATAACTTTCTTAACCTTAGAGATTAATTTAGTTGTTTGCGTATTTATTTTCTCAAAGTATATTTGATTTACAGTGTAGAATATCGAATAAAATTGTATATTCTTAGATACACTCACTGCACTTAAATTCATTATACCTGACTATATTCGACAATATTTCCAATAATTAGAATTCGACTTATAAATAAGTCGTCTCGTCGACCCCAATTACATCATCTTATACATATTAACAAAGAAAAAAATTGCAACGAAAATAGATTGGAAAGAATAGCGTTTTCCAGTAATCAGCGATATTTAAATAATTCTCGAAGCTCCAGCCCGTGAAGGAGAGAAAAAGAAGTAGATTAAATCCGCTATCGTTACGCACTCAATCGAGTATCCCGATAAATCCGCGTCAACACTAATCCATCTCCTTAGCAAGCCGAGCAACCAAAGCGAAAAAAGGTAAACGTCAGCTTCGTTAACATTGTCCCCTCGACAAAGCCAAGAAGATACCGGAAGAGCTCGGGCATCTTTATCATCGTCATCCCTTATGCAGCCCCAAGAACGCGAGAGCTGGAAGGTAAAGGAGCGAAGCTGCTTCACGTCTCCGCATTCCGCGCTTCTTCGCGTCAGGCCAGCAGCAGCAACCCGGCGCGCTTAAAATTATTAAAAATACACAAAGTTCATAAGTAGATTTAGTACTTTCTCTCTGACCGGCAGCGGAGTAGGTTAATGCAGCGTTACCGTAGGAACATACTTTGCCCTCTCTTCTCTATAGCGCAGACCAAGCTTATACACCAAGTTCATAGATTACGCCGTAAAGTAGGAAACAAACTGCATTCGCTACCTCTCTCTTCTTTCTCTCTGCGTTGGGAAAAAGAAAAGAGGTGAGTTTCCTCGAGGCGAAGGCGGAAGATTCGGTGTATAGAGCAGCGCGCGCGCGGTCGGAGGAGGTTATTACATCGGCACGGAGGGAGAAGGAAAAGACTCCTCTCCTCGCGGTTCAAAGGCCGACGAGGATTTGCATCTCGAAGGGAAAAAGTATGGAATTGATTGTAGTCAGACTCTCTTGCTCTGCTCTCCTTTTATACTTTTACTTTGGCCTTATGCACTTTTCTCCTTTTTTTTTCGTTCTCTCCTTTACTCGGGAGCTTTGATTTCGCCGCGCGCGGTTACGGAGGAGACTATGAACTGCACGAGAGAGGGGAGGAATTTCCAATTTACGGATGTAATTACGCGATTGCGAGTAATGGATCGTTTTATTAAGCAGTTAAGATTCCTCCTCCTTCTTCTCTTTTTTTTTTCTCTGTTTCGCCGTCGTCGTGGCAGTTTTTGCCTCTTTTCGCGGAACCAAAAAACAAATTCATCTTTTTCGCGAATTTCAAAGGCGGCTGCTTATTATTTTTCCGGTTTCGCTGTGTATATCTAGAACTGCTCGTAGCTGATTATTCAGGTTTTGTTATTTTAAATAATGTTTGTGTATTTTACTTACGGCTGCGCTGTTATTATAACCCATACTTTTCCTACGGTAATTTATTTTCACGGAAATTCTTCTACTTTAATGCTGTTTTATATCTAGAGGTACGGTGGAATGAAGATGTAACAAGCTAGTGTATCATAATAGTTGTATATTCCGTTACAGTTTATTTATTTATACAAATAGAGCAAAGTTTCGCATGGCATAAGTTCGCCCCTATAATTTCACGTTTTCTCGTGAATAATTTTGTACATTCGTAAACGTCGTAGCTTTAGAATGCAAAGTTTAGCACAATTATTTACCAACTTGTTACAGAAGAGTAAAATGTCATTTTTAATTTTAAAGCGTGTCAAAAAAATTATCGAAGGAACTACCAACTACGATTCATTTTTAGTAGACACTTTTCCAAATGCAGTAAAGGGATAGACAAGATTAACATCTGTTTTAGCCACGAAAAATTTTCTGTTGCGAATAAACTGTTCCAGTGTTCATCCGCGAATCAATATATCCGGACGTATTTTTTTCCAGATCTGCGATCGTGGCGAGTCTCATAAAAAATTCGTTACTTTTCGGCAAATTTCACTCTCCTACCCTCTAGGCTGGTGCCAAAGCGGTTTTTGAGGGAAAAAATTATCAGCGGGCAAAAAGCAGTTGGAACATTTAGTTAAGGTTATAAAAAAGAGAAAAAAAAAATAATTAAACACGAGATGAAGCAAAATGGCGAAATGGGGTGGTTTTTAGGGGTTGAAAATGGTTTTTTGCAATTTTCATGAAAACTTGACCTCCTAGTGAAAAATGTTGTACACAGAAGTAGTAGGGAATAAAAAAATGGAAAACATTCATCAAAAAATTTTTTTAAATGACTGGATTCTAAAATTTGCTCCAATAATCCTGTCGCTCTTGACTGACTAACTAATGTACTCACGCATACATTTCGAATTTAAAGAAAAACAACTTAAAATTATAAATATAAATAAACTTAGAATGATACGTTTTTTTTCACAATTTAAATATCTAAATTACACAAAAAGTACTCGTATATCCACGAAAAATCTAAAATTGTCAATCTCTAGCAATTGCATTCGCCTCGATTTTAAAAGAATATAGCACACCAAAATCCGTATCCCGCATCCACCGCGAAAGCCCCCGCAGTAAACTCGGTTAGCCCGCACAAAAAAAAAAGTGTCAGCAGGCAGAGGGAATAAAAATTCCGAGCCAATCGTCGGATAAATACTCTCGGTTCGGCGGGAGTAGTCCTGCCGCGCCGGCGGCGACGACGTTTACCGAGTCAACGTCAGGAAGTACAGTGGCGCATTAAGCAGCCGCGCGCACATAACGCGGGGCCAGTAGCGCGGATGTCATTACCATTAATTAGCGCTCCAGCGAGATTTTACGGCGAATTAAAGTTTCGCAATTACCGCGATAATGGGCCACGAGCGATTTCCCGACGCCTGCGAACTGCGCGTCTCTCTCTCTCTCTCTCCCTCGACCCTCACCGAAAACCTTACCAAGACTTACCTCAAACTTCTGATCGAGTCGGAATTCGTCCTATATATATATACACAGAGTCGGCGACAAGACAGCCGATTAAAAGAGTATAGGGTAGGTTGGCGGCCTACTTTCCGAGGAGCTCGGCGTTTGCATAATGCACCGCTGACGACGTCGTGCGTTGTATCTGCTAGTCCGGAGGGCGGCTCTCTCTCTCTCTCTCTCTCTCTCTCTCTCTCTCTCTCTCTTTCTTTGAAGATTTGCATCGGCAACCCGCGAGCGCATAGCCTAGAGCTTATAGCTCTAGAAGGGACGCGGGGGGTCCGGAACTATTAGCAATTCAGAGTGCATCGCGGGAAATGACGAAAGATTTTCGTTCTTCTATGCGCTTGGTGTGTCCTGTCGGTGAGTTCTGCGGGGCCACCCAGTATAATTGTTTTGCTTGTATATTACGGTACTCTCTGGTATAGTGACTGTTGTTTAATTCTCGAGGAGTTGCGGTCAATTGTTTAGATTTGGGAATTCCGTTTTTGAAGGAGGAAAGATTTGACCTTTGTTTTTAGGACGGGTTAATAAGATTCGCTGACAGTTGAAGGATTAATCATTCGGTGGCTTGAATTGTATCGCGAAATCTGAGGCTAGAAGAGACCAGAAGGGGAAGAGGAGAATGAATATCAATATATGAAAATGAATATCTACATCGTGATGACCAATATATTTTTTATTATAGGAATTATTTACTAAACCAAGGATTTACTTATTTTTGTCAACATTTATATAAATAACTCGGTATCATTCGTTTCTTTTATACGAATCCATAGAATATACTTTTGTGAATAGGATAAAATATGAATGAAACCAATCAAACGTTGAGTTAAATTAGCTCAGAAAAGTTTTATCGAGAGGAGATCAAACGAAGGCATTCACCCGTTATTAAAAAAACAAGGCATACTGGTAAATGTTTGATTGCACTTGTGACTTTACTCGCTGCAATTTACAAATAGCAGCTTCAACTTAATTACAAATTATCGCTCTATTCGAGGTGAGGTTTCGATCTCGCAATAGGTTACAAGGCTAAATTGATCTTCATGGAAAGCATATACAAGGAAAAACTTTACAATCGCAACGTTTCCAGGGTGTACAACCTTATACCCTCCTCTTCGGGCTTAATAGACTTGTACACTAATCAGATAATTAAAAAAACATTGTTTGTCATAAATCGCTAGACGGATGACTGCTGGAAACGATAAACTTTTTTTTTCTTTTTTTAGTACATAAATTTCCTCTTTAACGCCCACGCCTATGTAGGTGCAATTACAATTAAAAATTGACAACGCTCATTAATAATGAGTGAAAATAGCGGAGGGAAAAAAAAGTGAAACGTTTTCCCGAGTCATTCGTCTAGCGATTTATGACTAACAATATTTTTTTAATTAAATGATGTATTAGTATATAAGTCTATTAAGCCTGAAGAGGAGGGTATAGGTTGTACATTCTCGAAACGTTGCAACAATAAAGTTTTTACTTTGCCTCTGTATGCGTTCCGTAAATATCAATTTAGCCTTATCACCTGTTATAACATAATAAAAGAACGATAGAATCAATTTATTCAATCTCACAATATCGGCTTTCGGACAACTTTACAGCTGTAATAACGACGTCTAAAAAGGGGGAAAGTGTATTAAAGCTTAATTTCCTTTAATTATAATCGTTCCAAGTATGACTAATTAAACGTTTAGTGACATGTTCGGCTTGCTAAAAATGTAGCCAGTTACCAGGATCTCCTTTATAAAATTTAACTGACAATTCACTTTCGTCATTCGAGATTTCACTTTCATGTTAATGTCAACTTGAGGTTTACAAGTCTTTTCTTGTAACGGTTATGAATATCCAGTATCGCATCTAAAGTCCAATATATTTACACCGTTATAGATTCACAAACCCCGATCAGTCGCACTTTCACAAACGACCCACGAATAATTCTCTCGGCCGCTAAACAAAAATGAAAACAGATTAAATGCAGTCCCCGCGCTAATTCGCTAACAGTAAACTAAAAGAACAGCCGGCGCGAAGATAAGGCAAAACTCGCGCGCTCCATATCCCTTAATTAACTTACACACGCTACCGCGCGATAAACAATTCAGTCTGATTTACAACTTGAATATTATTTTTAATTTTCCCTACTCTCTTTTCTCTCTCTCTCTCTCTCTATCTCTTGGTGAGTCTGCTTCAGCCTCGGAGCTGGCAGACTCGGGTATTATCTTCAACCGCAATACCTGCAGAGTCGCCGCGACGCGATAAATACGGCGAATATTGCAGTTGCGCGCGCGCGCGCGAGAGACACTCTCTCCTGCACGTACACGTCGCGCCTTCGGGCTTCCTCTCTCCCTCTCTCTCTCTCTCTATCTCTGTCTCTCTCTCTCTATATATATATATATATCTCGTGTGAAACTCGCACGTGTGTGGAGGTGAGATGGTTTAAGCCAAGGGAGTGTTTGTGACGCCACTCGTAAATGATTCGCGCGTGGCGCAGCCGGGTGTATACGACCTTTTCATATTATACACGTATATATACTTGGCAGCGTTGTCAACGGATCTATATATGTATATAAGTAGTTGCGAATATTGTCGATCCTCTCTTTCGGAGACTGCACCGCTAATTTATCAACCGAATTTATTTTTCCGTGCGCATGTACCATTCGACAAAATATTCACGGATCTCTTGATCGCATTCTTTGTTTTATATATATGAGAAGGTATGCCATAAAGGGACTTTATTACATATTACATATTGTGCCAATAGAATAAGGCTTTTAAAACAAACAGGGAACTGTAAAATAACTTCTTGCACACAAAACTTGAAAAACACTTGAATAATTTTCCAAGTATAATTATATAATCGCACACCTATAGTTACTTATTTGCGAGCGATTTTTATAGCAGCTTCGGTGTACATGTCTGAAGCATACCCCTTTGTAATATATAAAATATTAGTTTAAGTTATCTTGATGTGTACAAAGTATATTATATGGTAGATATTGCAGTACGACGATGCTGTTTCAGTGACTTCACTTATCTTACATCGATTAATCTAGCGTATAACTACAATCTTTATATTTTACGGATTAAAAGTTTGATTGAAATGACAAAAGAAACTCCAATATCGATGTAAAAGATACATAAATTTAGACAATGTAGAATCGAAATTTTGGTAAGTGGCTCACGTGCAGCTACGTGACACACACGACAAGGAAAATTTATGACTGACTTTATGATTCCGACTTCCCAAATGGGATTATAAAGATTTTAAAAAGTCACAGCTGAATAATTAATCCCGTACATCTGTATAAGACAAATAAGGATTCATCGCAAATACAATCCCACGAAAAATGTAAAGTTCTAAAACTCGACCTTATACCAAAAATCCGGGATATATTTTTCCATCGGCGATATCTTCGCCAACCCCTCAATATTATCGCATTTCGCGCGTGTACATATCTTTCAAAAACTCGTGCATCCCCGAGCAAAATAGTAAAGCAAGCAAGATCTGCATCTCCCAGTCGTGTATATGTATCCCTTCCAACAAAACTCTATGCACGTATTTCCGGGACGCTTTCGCGACCCTTTTTTCCCTCGTTCTTTCCGTCCTTTTCGAAAGAAAAAGCGCCCGCGTCCAGCTATGAGTTCACGCGAGGCGCGCATAAAAAAAAAACGAATCAGCATCGGAGAGTAACTGGATCCGTCGTCTGTGCGCTCTGTCCTCTCCCATATTTTCGGTAACGCCCATAAGAGAGACTCCGAGGAGATAAAGAGAGCGAGAGATGGAAATAAAGAACGCGATGCGGGGAAGCCGTGGGGGCTGAATGAAAACTTTTCCTGATTTAGATCACTCGGGTGCTCGCGACGTGTCAAACTTCCAAATCATAATTCAGTATCTCTCTCTCGCTCTCGGTCTCGGTTTTTTCACTATAGCGGTACGTACACATACGTACGGTTGGAGGAAAAAGGAACGAAATGAAGAAGCGAACGGTTCAAGTGAGAGAAAGGGAGAGGAGTAGAACAGATTAGAGTTATTTATGGTCCAGTAAATCAGATACTGTCGTTCTTTCTCTCTCTATTTCTATTTTCCTGCGTGCGCGACGTTGATTAATCAGAATAAGCCTTTTCACAAACGACTATCCGCGAGAGGCATGCGAGGAATACATATATATGTATATGAGAGGATCGAGCGAGCATAGAAAAAAAACTTTGGATTCAGATGTTCGAGCGACGATATGCGAAGGCGAGAGTGCGTTTGTAATGGACGCGAGTCCCGAAGTAAATAAAGGAAATGTGTGCTGTTGATATGAGCCGGATGAAAATATTTTATTTGATAAAGGAAAAAAAGCTGAATAAAAGGAAGTTTTGGAAATAAATCCGAATTCGTGGAAGTGGATAAATAATATTTGTCTGTGTTCTGTGAAATATATTTTTCAACGACCTGATATAGTTTAAAAGAGTCGACGGTATGGCTTTAATTAAAGATTTTTTTTACATCTCGAAATAATGCCAATTGCATTGGTCTGCTTCATTAAAAGTTTTTACAAATTAATTTAGTAGCGGTAATAATTTTACCTCGTTAATGTAATTCCGGTCCGTTATTTATTTTTCGAACTATTTTTCAGTATGTCTTGCGGCGCTTCTTGGGTATAAGACATAAATTTCCCTCCCAGCAATTTCACTAACAGTTTTCGAAATTGTACAATGAATATTCTATCAAGCACTTTTTCACCTTTACTTGGTATACAAAAGAGAAGAGTTTGAAAAAGTGAACACTCACTCTTTGTAAATAGCATGTACGAAATATGTTCATTTTTTTCAATTCATTTTATCTATTAAATTGTTGAGGTATTGAGATCGGATTAAAATTAATAGTGAACTTAGCGGATTTAGCTTAATGATCGTATTAAATGCTTGCCGGACTATACGTTACCTTTTCTACTGTACAAAGGATACGTGTATGTTTTAACGACTTTGTTATTACTCGATCGATTCAATATTGTCGTTGTGCTAAAATATTTAAGACGTAACCATGCATGTCCCTGTAGAGGAAATTTACATGCTCCAATCCGATTATTATACGAAAGAGTTCAAGACTTATAAACTATTATAAATCAGCTAAAACTGTAAATTAATCAGGGATGATAAAGATTGCTACAAAGCAGTTGCTATACATTTCTCAGCAATATTTCTCCATGCTAATTAATACTCGTGGAAATACAGGTTTAAAAGAAATTACCAGCGGTTACAGGTATTCGCAGTAATACCTTCAACCGCAGCGCTACCTTAACTCACCCTAGATGCTTCGTACAAACACACAGATTGACAATTTATTCCCCTGAAGGTGAGCTAGTATCTTCTTACGATAATCCTACACTTTGCACACACTTCACACACAAGCTTTGCGGAAAATGAGTTAGCTATACGATGCTCAGCTCGACTATTAGCCCGCGGAGCCCTCGAAACTCGCCTAATTGCAATCAGAAATCCTTTCTCTCAAGTACTCCTCCTCCCCTCCACACACACACACACACGTGCAAGAGTGTACATCGATTGCGCACACGTAGGCAATTTGCATGCAGTCGCAAATTAGCCGCTTACATACACTCATCGAGAACTTTTAATCACAATTAGAACGCGCGCGCATCCGCCGTCGGGTCCGCGCACACTGTTTTCCAAAATAGATTCGCGCGGCGGCAGCAGCGGCGCATACGCGCAGTGGAGGGACGGGGCCGGGGGCATTAAATTTACATATAGCCTCCTTAGACTTTGCAAATTACCGGCTCGAGCGATAACCGGCCCCCGGGAGTATAGAAATCGTCCGAGCCTCTCGTGCTCATTTGTTTTCGCCGGCACGTAAGAGAGCAGCTCGCTCGCCACTGTGTATGTTTTGCGCATCGCCTTACGACCAAACTCACTGGATAACCCAGTTTGTTAAAGGACGGAGCTTCGCAGACTGGGCTGAGTTAAGAGTTACGTTTGACGATGCGACGATTTGATCGGTCATTTAACTCTGTCTAAGTTGCTAAAGATGAGATTGCAATTTTTTTTTATCGCTGAATTTAAAAGATATGACGCAACACTGCGTAGATAGTTTTGCATTTAGGCCTTTAAAATAATAGATCCTGTGGTGTAAAAAAGATAACGATCGTCACGCGTAGCCCATTAAGAAACCGCCGACGCCCGTGAACGCAACCCCATCTTTCGTGGCCATTCAATTTGTTTTTTTTCATCGACCGGTCGGTTATTCCCCCTGGACATAATACATATTTACACGGTTCGTTGGACCCCTTAATTCACTCTCCCTCCCAAGCTTCTACCACCCACCATGCTCCCGACTTCATTACAGCAACGCAACTCGCGATATATATTTTTTTTTTAATCAAATCCGTTAAGTAAGTTCGTTAAAGGTGGACGCGCCGGTGGTAATGTATATAACTGTCAAAGCTAATTCTGAGCTCAGGCGAATGTGAAACTTTAATCTCCTTCTGTCTCTGCTTCCTTTTTTTTTTTGCTCGCGATGTCTTATTGCGATTCTCAGTCGAGCGTCGCGCCATTCTCGTTTCGTCCAAGACTCGTTGAAATATATATAAAACTGAGAGCTTCTCGGTTCGTGGTATTTTTTTCTCCCTCTCTCTCTTTCTCTGTCCTAGCTGCTCCTCGCAATTATTCTCTCGATCTCACTGCCGCTGCCTTTTTCCCTGGCGTTTTATATTTAAAATAACATGAACGTTTATTCATGAGTAGACCGAGCCGAGCCAGGTGTATATTCGGAGAAAGAGACTGCAGTGAGGGAAAATTTGGAAATAAAACGATTAAGTTGATTTCTTTATCTTATATCATATGTGTCATTAAACGTTTCTATGACGAATTTGGACTTTCGTAATTGTTGATAAATCTGAATGAAGATTATGAACCTGTTATAATATGGGGATATAGTCTGTATTTCAGGATTAAATAGATGAAAGGATTTTTGCGAGCTATTGGCCGTTAAATCGGTAAGAGGAAAATTTGTATTTCGAGCACAATTTTTAACGTCGATCGCGCACAAATTGAAATTTGCAATTTCGATCTTGCATTAATTGAAAATCATTGAGCCATGAAAGCCCCCTGCGGCAATGTGTTTTTCACGAATCAATTTTTATCGCTAAACCTTGGATTTTTACGTTACACGTTGTGCCCTTTTGAATTATCAATCCGCGCACACCAATTCCGCGCACAGATGGATAATGCAAACAATGACACTGTTTTTCTTTCACAGCGACGCATGACTATTGTTTAAAAATTGTTTGAAAATCGTAGATTGTTTAAGGGCCAACAATTTTAAAGTGACCAGTTTCGAATGCTTATTTTTTAGTCATTTTTTAATTTCTAAAAGATATAATGTGTAGCTTAGGAAATTAATGCTGATTGAAAATATTTTAAAATGTCGGCATTTATTCCAAGTGATATATTATGCATGCATGCTTCATTAAATTCGGGGAAAATAAATACGTATCGCGCGAAGTACTTTCAAACTTTCAGCGCTATCTTTTTATATTAATTAGTGTGCAGCGCACATGTGATCATAACATTTGATATGCACCTAGTAGTGATTCAATTTTTGAGAGATGCAAATTTCATAGCTTTGAAGCACCATCCAATTAGAATAAAAATTTAGGTAAATTCGTTTTTCTAAACTCGATATTAAATTCGCAATTTGAAATTTTCAATTTAAAATTCAAATACTCGCGACCATTAGATTATAAACCCTTATAAGGATTCAAATTTCCCTTGCACTTTCATCATCGGCTAACATTTTGCATAATAACTAAGTCGATTGCTGTATCGTCCAGTTAATCAAATTAAAGCATAGTAATGAAAATCTGATTTTCCAATAAATATTCCAACTAATTCATCAACACTTTTCTTCGCACCTAAATACATACCTCTCGTACCAAAAAATCTACGAGCTCGAACAACCCATATACCAGCCACTACTTGAAAAACGCGCGTAACGCACGACAATCTCCCCGGCCATTTGCATAAAACAAGCGAACGAATCTCGCATTTAAAAAAAATACAAGCTCGCCCGCCCAAAATTGCATAACACCGCCCTCTTCATCAACATCCACTTATTTCCCAACCCGTATACACCAGCCAGATTTAAAGTCGAATTTTTCCCAAGCAATCTCCACGCCGACACCGTACAACTACTTTTTCTTAAACCTTAATTTTCGAGTATATACATAGAGTCATAAAGCTCGAAACCAAACACGTATCCTCCCGTGCTATAACCCCCGCGTCGCGCGCATACCCACACACACACACACAGACGCACACATAAGTTCCACGTGCGCGCACTCTTTCAAAGAGGCATGCAACGTCGACGACGCACTTAGTATGTAAAAGAGAACAGAGAACCTTTTTCCCGTAGCTCCGGTGTATACCGCGCGCGCAAGCATATAGCCTTATATCCCTTCCCCGCCGGGCCCCCTCCCCCTCACCCTCCTTCCCCCTTAGCTGCATCCACTTTATTTCATATTCAAAAGCTCCTGGAATTAATATTGCATTACGTGATGCGCGAGCGTAGAGGTGCAACGCGTCGCTTCTTTTGCCTACTTCTACCCCCTCGACAGCAGCACCGGCAGCGGCGGCGGCAACGGCGGCGCGTAATGTTCCGGCAGTTGTAATTATTAATACTGAGCTTCAAGCTCGGCTATCCCCTCGCGTGCGCACCTGGCTTTATACTCTAGAGAGAGGGAGAGAGAGAGAGAGAGAGAGAGACACACAGACAGAGAGAGAAGGCAGAGTCCAATGGAGTTATTCAACTAGCACTTTCTTAATTCTCTGCGTATACCCACTTCCCCTTTTCTTTTATTTCGCCACCTCGTCGTTCTGAACTAATTTCGAGGGTCTAGAAGCGCGGCCCCGACTGCGTGTGTCTTTTTAATTAAGCGGTGTATACCATAACTGCGCAGATGCGGCTCTTCTTGTGAAACTCGCTTAAATGTTTAGCAGGGATTTTTGGTGTTGAATTAGAAATGATAAGGTCCGTACGGACTTGCCGAGGTCTTGCGAATTTGTTTGATATTGCTTGTTACTCTTTCGAATATGGTACGAGGATATTTTAAAAGCTGTCGTCGTTATTTATTGTTATTAAATGCATCCTTTTAGTTGTAACTTTGAAAAAATACGTTTCTATGGAAGTGATGAAGAGTAGAAATGGTTATGTTGTTATAGGTAACGATGGTTTGTGATATGTTTCAATACTTTTAAAAGTTTTCGCTTTTATCCGATTACTCCGATGCGTTTATTTAAAGACAACATTTCTATAAGAATTTTTAAATCTAATAAACAGCATTGAAATTTTAGTTATTGAAAAATTAATTCATTCATATTGCAATTTCTGTCATTTAATGAAGATATCTTAGTACCGATGCATCAAAGAGGTCGTGCAGATACGTTCCTTTATTCATTAAATTATTAAAATTCAACTGTATTCATTAAAGAATTTCATAAAATTACCGTATTTCAACTCTCTGTATTGAGTTACAAATTGAAAAGCAATGTATTGAATTTAAATAATTATGGACTCAGTTGCAATTATTCAATTATTTATCTGAAATAAATGCGACCTTATAAATTTTGAACATAACATCCCTTAAATCAAGTGAAATTTCATTCAATAAATGGTATTAGTCTCGGCCAAAGAATTCTTCACGAATACTTATTCAAATAAATATTTATTCAAATATTATCACATTATTTCCGATTTGTTGGAACACATGGGCCACTTAAACCCAGCACATCTATATCGATTTTTCGGCTATTTTTTTCCCTCGATTATCTTCAAAACCGAGCAGTCCAAAGCAGAAACACCGCCTCGTCCGTATTAAATCCACTCGCTAAAGAAAAATAACCTCCTTTCATAATAAATGTCCGCTGCAACTGGGAATAACCCACTTTTTCACTTTCCACACCGTCCCGAAAAGAAAAACACATTAGCCCCTGCATTTTTAACCAAATTAACGCTACTTTATTTATCCTCGATCACCCACTTAATTCCAAATTCGGTTTACCAAACAAAAATAACCCGTTTCCACCTCTCCGCATAATTCGACCGATCATCATACCCCCCCACTACCAACCTAACACACATATAACAAGCATTCGTGCCAACACTCTGTAGCAGAACAAAAATGGAAGTAAAATCCTAGGTCAAACATCTCGTACAAATCCTCAAATAGCTTGCATATACTCGATGCCAACGATCCCCCCCAGCCTCGCGTTTCAATTTGATCGGCTGGTCCGCCAACACCGCGCGCACCTCCATTTATTTAACCCCCGGCGCGTTGCGCCGCCATTTTATTGACAGAGCGGCTCCATTAGCAGGCGAGTCTCGCGCTCGGCTCTGTTGTCCGCGTTGTCGAATTTGATTGACGCAACGCGCGCGCGCGCGAGAGCCTGAACTAACCAGAGCCCCCCTCCCTCCCACCCCAAGTATGTACACTCGACAACTCTCGCAGCTGAGGAGAGAGGGACGACTCCCGGGCTATCGTGTCACCGATCACGTTTTCGGTGCACCCGAGGAGAGAGAGAGAGAGAGAGAGAGAGAGAGAGAGAGAGGACACAGTGGTTAAGGCCGCGCATTGTAATCTAACGCGGCGTGCCGACGAACATGGGCCGAACTTAATGCAACCGACTGTACACATTGTGCGCGCGCGCGCGTGTGTGTGTGTGTGTGCGGTGATGGGCCAAGGATCGATAAAGCCAAGTAATGAGCGGTCCCCGACGCAGTGCACGCTGCCGCCGTCTCCAGCCCTGAGTGTAATACATATACACATAGGATGTGTGTGTGTGTGTGTATATAAAGCCAACCACCGCGAGCGCAGCCCGGCATCTCGAGATTATGGACGCGGTGTGTGTGTGTGTGTGTGTGCAGGTTATGCCTGGCCCACTCTGGTTTATAACGCTCTGTAGGGCTTAATTCAATTAGCTTTGGATGGTAGCAGGGTATATTATACGCTTGAGTTCGTTGTGATTGTCACCTCCCTCGCGGATTCGAATCTTTGCCCTCAAGAACGAAATCTTTGTTCAGATGCTTTTGCAATTTTCCTAATATTTGGAAAGATCGAATTATCTTGGCATTAGTGTTTTTCTCGTGTCGTATTTGTAAGTTGACCTTTCGAGAGAGAAATTATCTGTATACGTTGTCATCCCTCTTCGGTGTCGAAAGGTGAAGACTAAGTATTAAGATATGCCGTTTGCCATTGCGAGAGGTGCTATTTGGTTGTTCTGATCGGCTTAAGTGATACATGAGGACGAGCGTAACTCGTTTGCCTTTCTGACTTACACTGCTTTTATGGGGTTAATAAAACAGTAACGACCAAGTGTAACATTTTCAGCTTATGAATAAAGTGTTTTATGCGAATGTAAAAAAGAATCTTAAATATTGCAAAGCTATAATTCTAATATATATCGCTTTTTACGCTCTAAATTAACGACTGTTAATTTCAACTTTACAGTTTTGATTCGACTTTAATGTGTCCGAGCAGAAATATTGCTAATTCAATAATGAATAAGATTATCTTTTTTTACCGTATGTACATATATATATAGGTACCATATTTTTATTAATAACATTATTTCACACAAACAGTACATTTCGAACGAGTTATGCAGATAACGCGCAATATAAAAATTAATAACACATCATAAATTAAATGAAAATTAAAGATAATAAAGGTAAAACTGATATAACTGCAGTGATGGATTGTATTAAATCAATCGCGGCAACACCGAGATTCATAAAGCCGCAACAAACATGTATTGTTTAAACAAAAAACACATCGCTAAACAACAGTTTCAGTCAGTCTTACCAAAACAAAACTTTATCACGAGCCTGGAGGAAAAAGTTAAGCGTAGCTCTTAAATCGCACAAATGCCAGCCTTCCCAGTCAACCGATCGGCAGGCAAAAAGAGAGTAAAAAAAAGCTTAAAAAGTCAATCGCCTAGGGTAAGAGGATGGAGAGAGAGAGAGAGAGAGAGAGAAGGAGTAGATTTGATAAACGGATGAAGTGATAAGGGAGCGTCGTCGTGACTCCGCGCATCTTTCCCAGCCGATCATTAATATCCCTCCTGTCGTCCAAAGACTCCCCCGCAGTCGAGTCTTGGCCTATTAGCACCGTGTCTTCCTACTCATCAAACTCCTTGAACCGAGAAACCGAGTACACACTCGCGCACTCGACTATCACCAACGCGCACCGCCTCTTCTTTCCTCCCTGTACAAGTATATTTATACAATATATTAGACACACGCTTACCCGTCCCTATATAGATCCCAACCGGATTTACTTACACGAAGCAAACACACACGCACACAGTGTGCAAATATACATATAGAGAGCGAGAGAGAGAGAGAGAGAGAGAGAGCGTGGGTCGGGAAGACGAATGAATGATCCGCATAAGGTCACGTAGCGCAATTACATTGCTTCCGCGTGGAAATTCACATCACGTTATCGGATAGGAGCTGAAAGGAGACCGGCTGGTGCACAGCAGCAACAGCAACAGCACACGCGGCTGCGTGTATACGTCGGCGTGGCTACGTACGCGCTATACGTGATGCGCTCGCTTAATTTCGGGGGACGAGCCCGGCCCCTCCCACTGCATTTGTGCGCGTGTGTCTATGTATCCAAACGCAGCAGTTGCGAAAGAACGGAAACATTAATAAGCGGCGAGTTTGGGTTCCACGCGGACTGTGCATCTTTCGTTCGCTATGTAGGGTATAATTGTGTTGTTGAGCTTGGGCTGGACTATTTGAATTGCTCGTCTTTTAGAGTGTAAGGCGCGGGATGATTGCGGATTAGAAGAAATTTGTTTGTGTATTTGTTCAAATGACGGTATAGAAATCCGGATACTGCGCGAAAATAGGAAAAATGAAGCGAAAGTTTCGAGCTAAATATTCTAGTGATGAATGCGAGGCTTGTTGGAAATGAAACTTCTGAGATATGCGAATATTTGAAAGTGTACAAGTTTCTAGACCCCCGGCTCTCTCCCGAGTTTATTCCAAATTACAAACATTTTTCTAAAGAGCACGGACTTAAATGCAACTCTTTCCGACGAACATGTATTTTTAGTATTGCACAAAAGCCGTATGCTAACTAATTATTTTTTTTTACACTTTTTCAAGAAATGTGATTGTATTAAAGAAACTCCGTTGTATAACAGAGTGCGTTGCGGCAATATCTTTTGTTCGTATCTCGTTTGAAAGTAAAACTTTGTACAGAGTTCAAATTAATTCTGCGTTTCATCCTCATTTCGTCTTCGAATTTCCAGAAGACCACAAACTTCACTACCATTTTCTCGTGTGTACAAACTTTATCGAGAAACGAAAGCAGACGCAAACGGATTATTTAAAGAAATCGTTATAGAAGCGCACTAAACAATTTTAATCAAATAAATATCATCAGCTATAGTAAATGTGCGTTAAACAAACAATTATCAACAATTTATACATTTACTATAGCTGGTAATATTTATTTGATTAAAATATTTTAGTGTGTAAATCTATTCGTTTTTCCAGTTTTTTTTTTCATCAATCCAAAAACTATTTTTCTATCATGAAATCGATTAATGTACATATAAATGCATATACATTTAAATGCATGTGATTGTGTAAGTGTGCAGTTTAAAAGACAATATTTCTTTTTCTACTTTCAGAAGTTACTTTTCAGTCTCTACTTTTTTGCACTGCAAATACCACTGAGATTATCCGCTCTTATAAGCAGTAAATATAGACTTTTTTACGTATACACAAGCAAACAGCATGTAAGTTAGCAGAACGATAATGTAAATAAATTCTCGCCTTCATACACAAGAAAGATAAAATGCAAAGAAAAGTACAAAAAATAAAAATTCACATACACCCGACAGCTATAGAGTTTTCCAAGAAACCACGTTTCAATAAGTTTTCATTAGAGCAGAGCCTCGAAAGAGAGAGACAGAGAGAGAGAGAGAGAGACGAAAAATATTCAAATCCTCTCGTCCGCATATTATTTCTACCTCGATTTCACTCTCGACCCCCTTTCGGGTAAGGATGCACAATCTGGAAGAGCTGCAAGAGAGAGAAGGAGAGAGAGAGAGAGAGACGAGAGAGAAACGAGAGAGCAGCGGACCCTCTGTCTGCAAAACCACAAGATTTTGTCCGACTATATGCTAACGTATTTCCACGAGCTTTCCTACTTACCTATACTTTACAGTTTACATTCTCCTCTTGGGCTCTGGGTATCCTTCCCAGCATTTCTCAGGCGGAGAACCTGAATGCGAACGCTTACTGCGTTACCGCATGCAATGCTTAGATAATAGTGGCGGAGAGTAAGCGTCGAGCGAAAGGAGGCGAATCTGCACCGGCGAATCTTACCTTCTCGTAAAATTAGTGGCTAACTGTTTGATAAGAGCAGCTTGAATCTTAGCTACTATTTGTATTGTTCTATTCGCAAGTACTGTACTGCAAGTCTTAAGTTAACCAGAATAGTTTAAATTATTTGGATCTTATTAAAATCAGAGTACGTTGAAATTTTTATAGCTTAATTACTTATCATTATTTTATCTCATAAACTGTTTTGTTCTTGGTCAAATGTTTTACTCGAAAAATAGTTGAAATATTTAGTTTTTCAGTTATGCTTGTTCTAACAAAAATCGATGTATTGTTTTAGTAGTTTGCTTTCTCAAAGAGTCCAATTGCTATTTAAATAATTTAATAAATTATCATCTTAAGAATATACAATCGACTTCTGAAAGTCTAGGTAATTCTAGCATAGTTTTCGAAAAGTATAGAAAAAAAGCTTGTATCATATACACAACTAATACACAAAAACGGACAATATTGAAAGTAACATATTTTGTGACTCAGAGACTAAATGCGTTGACTGAAATGCCTAAAAAATGCAATAATCTCTTTGAGAAAGTAAAAGATGAGACTCTACTTCTAGCCTAAGCGTTCACACCTGTAGCACGCGCCAACGATGCCCTATTTTCCGATCGATCCTCCCGCTTTATCGGTCCCGTCAATAACATCTCCCTAATTCAGTACGCACTAAAGAGACTCGGACACTCGGACATCCAATTACTTTGAAGAAAAACCTCTTACGTACAACATCGAATCAACATTTTCCCCACCTTCCATACTACTAGGGCAACAACTTATTGGCTCTCTCGCGTGTCGTCATCACCACGGGCATTCCCATCATCGGAACGGCCATCCCCAACGATTCTCACCGCGCTCCACCTCAGCCGATCCACAAGCGCTCCCTTCAAACTCCCAAGTCCGCTTAACGATTCGAGAGCCAAGACTGCAGCAGCAGCAGCAGCAGCGAGAGAAGTACAAGTCCCCGGTGCGGGAGATAAAAAGAGAAAACGAGGGGAAGTACACCGCGCGCGCGCGCTCGAGGCAGTTAAAGCACTCGCCGCGCGGCCATCAAAGAAATCAGTGCCGGGCGCACGGAACCACGCCCCGTTCGCTGCTACAGCGTTGTGTATGTATCTACGCCGACGCGAGGAATTAAAAAAGAGCGACCTCGGTAAATCAAGCGTTACAGACGCAATAACCGCCTTGACGAGCGAACACAATGTAATGCCTGTGTATACGCGTATGCGTGTGTATGTCTTTTAACTCGACTTGGCAATAAGATATATATATATATATATATATATAAAAAGGAGTGAAAGGATGAAGGAGGGTTTTAGACAGAGCTCACGCTCTGTTTGCGCTATTTGCTGCTGTTGCTGCTACGGCGGCCGATCACTTAGCCGGATGAAAAACACTTGGCCGACTTGAAAGTGCCGGCGAAAATGGTGCATACTCTCTCTCTCTCTCTCTCTCTCTCGCTCACTCACTCCTCTTTGTTTGATTTTTTTTACCCCACTTCCTTCCTCCCTATCTCTCTGTCGTTGTGTGTAGATGCATTTTCTGTCTGTCTCTCTCTCTCTCTCTCTCTCTCTCTCTCTCACTCTCATTCTGTCTAGCACAAGCTCTATCAAAGTTTCCGTTCGAGCGCTTTCCGCGACCCTTCCCACCATCAGCGCGCTTGCTGCAACTGCGCTTCTCTCCTCTCTCGTTTTTGATCGCCTCTTGATGTTGCTTCTTACCCTTATTCTTTTAGCTTCCGGGTTATCGAACCCCCTTTTTTCGAAGCTGTTATTTAATTCCGTACGCGTCTTTCTTGTCTCGGAATTTTATGCATTCTATATTATTTCCTTTTTTATCTTCGCTTCCTTCGGATAGATATTTTTTAAGAATCCAAAAGGATCAGCTTTCCCTATGCTATTGCTTCTTTTTGGAAACGAAGAAAATTATTTTGCATGCGAGAAGAGGGTCTCGTTTGCGTTCAACGGTTCTCGTTTTGATTTAAAAAATGAAACCGTCTAGCAAGGGCGACATTTCAGAAAAATTCACAAAGAACTTGAAAAGTAGAATTTACGTTTTCCGCCCCCTTTAGCGTCACAACGAAATATAATCTGCATTTCAGCATCTTGGAAAATATGTACGACTTGAAATTTCGAAACTTTGAAAAAGTTGTGCGTGCTCGTCGCGGCGGATTTTTGCGTGAATATTCTGCTTAAAAAGAGTACAAAATATTCCGCAGGCGTAAAAATGATGGAAGTTTATTATTACATAAAAAAAGAATGCTGCATAAAAAATCAGATACAAAGTTCAAAATGAAAAGTTTGCTTTAAAAACATTATGAAGCGAGTATCGGGTACAAAACATTTTTCCAGTAAAACAACTACAATGTTTAAACTAATTAAAACTAATGTACAATCTATAAATCTATAACGAAGGGAACGCGAACCGCGAAAAACCTGTAAAACACTCACAATGGTATCTAGTGTGCTCAGTCAATATTAATGCTACATATATTATTGCTAGTCGGCGATTGTAATCATTAGGTACATCATTTTCAACTCTGCCATTAGGTGCCATAACCATTGGAGCCTGCTATAACTAACACAATTATAAGTAAACTACAACGATCGTATCCAGTCATTTAGAGGGTATTTTGTCCGATGCCATTACATACCTACATCTCTCGCATCCGCAAATGATTCCGCTTATAAAAGTCTCGAAGATTCATCGGTAAATCCACGCGGCAGCTAAAAAGCTTTTACAATCGGCAAGCGAAATAAATCGCTGGCTGGGGGGCCCTCGAGCTTTAAAAATCAGCCAAGCACCCGCGCTCACACCGCCTTCATAAATAACGCAAGCAACGTTCGCGGTCGAAAAAAAGAAACACCAAAGCCTCAGAACTCCCTCTCTACCGCGCTCGGAATTCGAAGACTCTAACCCCCTGCACACGAGATAAATGTAAATAAATAAAAGGGGCACAAAGAGGCCGCGACCACCGGCTCGTAAATAATATCGGCTGGTAAGAAGAGGGTAGAAAAAAGAAAGGAATATACCTACAGAGAGAAGGAGAAAAGGGAGAAACTCGCGGCGTGTAACGTTTAAAGCTCGAGTTGCGTCGCTCGCTCGCTACGAGGCAACAAATCCCGCAGGATGGAGGTATTCTACCAAGAGAGAGAGAGAGAGAGAGAGAGAGAGAGAGAGAGAGAAAGAGAGGTGGAAGGAGCCGTTAAGTGCTCGAAGAAACGAGATGTACGTAATGACGACGCGGCCAACTTAACGAACGGTGGGTGGAGCTTCGGCATTCCTCCTCTTCCCTGCCACGCAGTTCAATGAAATAAACCGAGCCTTGCGGCTCGCTGCATGTCCACGTGTGTGTGTGTGTGTGTCTGCCCGCGTCTATGCCAAACTATAGAAGCAAAGAACCCTATAAACTTTACGAGGGAAGAGCCGTAATTTTCCAGGATGTATGGGGTAGAGAGAGGGCCTCTCTCTTTCTCTCTGGACTATCCCTTTTTTCTCTCTCTTACAACTCTTTTGTTTCCGAAGGCTTGAAGAGGAATGAGCGAATGTCTTTGAGCTAGTTTCAATTGCGAATTCGTAGATGAGTTAGAAATGACGAGAATGTGTTGTTGGGATTTGTAAGCAATATTGTTGTATCGGGGCAATTGCAAAAGAAAGCGTTACGAAAAAGTCAATTGCCCGAGAGAAGAATGTATAGCCTCGTAATGTTCTTGTAAACAGAAGCTTTAGTAGGTTACATGCTGATTCGAGCAAATTTAAAACACACATTTGGCAACGATTCATACAATGGTACATTCGGACGTTATGCCGAATTCCCTCGATCCTTTGAAATTTTACTTTATAGTCTTTCGAGCCACCGGAATTGCATCATTTCAAAAAGCTTTATAGTTTTTTCACAATATTTCAAAATATACTTTCTTCCGAATTCTCCGTTCTTTCTTCTTACTATACTATTACCGTACGAACAACAAATTGATATTGGAGAAATATTTTATTATCTTCTGTGGTTTATAGGATAATAAAGCGGTCAGAAAACTGTATTTTTCTTCAAAGACATAAAAGTACATTTAGGTAATACCCAGAACATTCGTTTTTTAATGTCAGCAATTTTCATTTCTTACATACGCCAAATTAAAAGAAAAAAAAATACGTATATATCATAATACTATTTGCATAATTTTAGAAAATAAAAATTGTATTTTGCTCATAAACTATCATTTCAAAGTTACGTATAATTTATAAATATCGAATGCGCCGAAAAGCGGAAAAATAGGTAACGCGAGCTTCAGCATACGTGAAAAAAAAAACAATTCCAACATTATGCACACAATTCTCCTCGATAAACGTGCGCTACGAAATATTTGCGCTCAAAATAATTTCATCGGCGTTCACTTGCGCAAGATAAAGACCTTTTATCGCTATCGATATGCGCTATAATACACACAGAGAGTATATATGCACAACAATTTTTACACATATTTTTCCAATTACGCAACGTGCCAAGCTACATAGCATTCCATTTCCCCGCCTACTCCCCTCCCTCTTTTCTCTCCTTTCGCTTCTCTCTATTTATCTGTCGCTTCCCCGAGGCCACATATCTTCCGTACGCGCGATTTTCCATTTCCGAGCGGTTTGTAGTGACGGTGATTCAATCGCGAACCAATGAAAAATGTGTGAGGAAACTCTCGAGTGCTATTCGACGTTTCAACCTGCACCGTATATAGATATATATGTATATATAAGCACTCGTGCGCGCATGTATCTGGACTGACTGTAATGTACATTTATGAATAATCGTTCTATTAAGAAAGAGACTTATTTACCCTATAAATCGACTGTCATCTTTTGATTCCTACAATTTTGTTCTGGAAATCTTGATAAGAGTTGCTTTTATTTATTTAGAAAATATAATTCTCACTGATAAGCTATTTCACTGCAAGGCTAACTCTACTCGGCGGTTTCTACTGCAGTTTGTTGTATATATACGAATAACAACGAATATAAATTACTTAACCCGAAAGTTTTAGTACTATGAGTTCATTAATTTAAATTCTCTTCAAACGTTAATAAAATTTCTTTTTCTTTTATTTACAAAGTTGAATAAAGACTGTTCAGCAATACTTTTAATGTAAGAGTTTCGATCTACGTAATTATAGTTCGCGGTATTGTTAACAAAGCACATAATGTTTGATGGACTTTAGGTCTGGGTAACATAAAAGTTTGATGCTAGACTTTGACCTATATCTGCCAAGTGCAATTTCTTGATTCTGTTCCTGGAAATCGTAGTTAATGAAGAGTAATTTGAAAACGATTTAGAAATGAAATTCAGGTTTTTAAATAATAAGCAGGAAGACAAACATGCACCACAAATATTCATCTTTATTCCCTTCTAATAATTAAAAATCTGCTTCACTCCCAAATCCAAAGATCCATCAAACAAGTATACGCAGATACAGAAAGGATGTCAATGCAACCGATGGGATTTAACCTTGCAATAAAGTTTATAAAGCAATTATCAAATCTATTCTATTACCCATGCAAGATTCGTTAATTTCAGAAGGGACTCGACCGCTTTACCTGCGATAAATCATTAAGGCCGTTAATTAAAAACTTTAATCAGACGAAGGTGGCGCGCGTGTGTACGTGTGTCCGCATGCACGGCAACGGGTAATTTTAAAGCTTGCGAACCGCAAAACTTGCCCTACCTGCAGCCGCCGACACTCTACCGCCACAGCAGCAGCAGCAGCAACGGTATAGCGACTGTGCTGGACCCTTTCGTTGTTTCACACTGTAAAAGGGAAGCTAGTATTTAGCGGAGAAGATTGTTGCTGGAGAACGAAATTAAGTAACTCTTTTTTGCTTGGTACATAAGTTTGTTTTTGGACTTATTCTAAAATATTGTTTGTCGTTTGTATAATTCGCGGTAAACAATTTTCAAACAATTGATTGATATCATATTGCGTAAAATGTAATGCAATATTTTTAAGCATCTAACAAAAATTTTATTTCTAGTAAATATGTAATATCACTTGAAATGTAAGGCTTTTGAAAATTAAACTTAGCGAACCGAAAAAGCTTTGTGCTTATGTATTTGAAACTTTTATTAAAAAAAAGATTAGTTTCCACTAACCGTGTCCATAGAAGTGATAAAAAATCACAAATCAATTCTTACTTTAATGCAAGCTAATGCAAGTTACTTTATTAAGTTACATTGCCAGAATAACTCTAACCTTATACCATTCAAGCATAAACAAAACCCGTTTACAGAGCTCGGACTGCACTTTATCGCTCCACCAATCACTTAATCAACTCCCAACGTAAATTCAATTCAACGAGATCAAGTGAAATTTCGAGGTCCGCGAATAAAAGCGAAAACGTCGAAGACTGCAATAATACATTCAAATCAAATGCAGGTAGGAGCCTAACGGCGCAGCGAATATTCATGAAAGTAAGTAAATACGAGGACAACGCGCACACGCGGCACAAAGACCGCGACATATGTGCTGAAGGTGCAGGGGCACCGGAGCTGTAGGAGTAAAAGGCAAGAGAGGGAGAGAAGGAGGAGGGAGGAGGTGGAGGGGGAAGGACGGGCGGAACGGCGGCGACGATGTCAGCTTGTTAGAACTAATTGCTAATCACGCGGCGTCTCTATAGGTGCCGCTAAAATAATAGAGTGAGCCTGAAGAGGGAATTAAGGTTGAAGTTGGAGAGTCCGAGAGAGAAAGACAGCGAGAGAGAGAGAGAGAGTGCTGATGAGAATGAGCAGCTCCGAGAGAGAGAGAGAGAGTATCCGACTCCACCCCTCCCCCCACCCCCCAATCACGCGGAAATGAATTTTCTTAACTTTTGTTTTGACTGCCTTCGAGAGGTCGGAAGCCACTTCTACTCTCTTCGCTTTTCCTTGATTATTCATTTTTATCCTGCCGATATATTTCTTAATTAAGTTCCGCAGCTCCTCGCTTTTTTTCCCTTCTTCCTTCTCTTATTTTTAAGAGGGAGTTTCCGCTCTGTTTTTCGTTGAAAGTGGAATTGAATGCTCGTCTTCGATTAATTGATGGGTGCGCGGGCAGCGAGCTTCGAGATGGAGCCACTTGAAGTATTCATCAATTTTTTTTTTATTCTTACTCCGCACTTCGATAAGTTTGCGCGGCAGGTGATCCGCAAAGAGTAGTGTTATTCGTTATACGAATTTAAATTAATTAATTGAGATGAACGAGCGTAGTTTTGATGCGTTGATTAATGAATTACTAGTTTAGCACCTGCATAGACGAACGGTAGAATCGGAGGAAGAACGGAGTCGAATTAACGAATTGTGAACCAGGAAATTGATTCGTATGGAGAATATATAAAAGCTTTCTGTATTGTAATGTATCCTGATTTTTTTTTTTTTTTTTTTTTTTTTTTAACATAAGCTGAATTTGCATTTCACGAAACCAAGTAGTCGATCAACTGCGTCATAAATTAAACTTGCGTTTTAATAAATGTAATAAAATCAATGTCAAGCTTTTATTGTACAATATCTAAATCAAGTCTTGTCAATATCCGGATACTTCGTTATTCAATGGATGAAATGAATAAACATTTTTGATCGACGATCAAAGACATTAATTTATGAAACTTGATCGCACAAAAATAAAGTAGCAAATTATGAATTTAAATAAGAGTTTGGTAACTACAATAAGTATTGTACCAATTTATTGTTGCTGATGTTTTCCATTTAACAGAATAACACGAATAAATACCCTGACAATGTAATGCACACCAGGTATCGAATATATGTTTTGCAGCATTATTTTTCTAAGAAATTCTTTTTTACATCTAGGAACAATTTCAAGCTATGATGCCTATTCAGTATTTAGTATATATAATTGTTAAAATCTTGTATACCAAGTCCTTCAAGTATAAAACACAGCACTCAGAGTTTCGCGTACTTAGTCGCAACCGAAAAAACAATTATACGAACTTCCAGCTACGAATCATATAAGGGTCCGAATTCAGCGTCACGCCTCAAATAGCTCCTCTCGTACAGCTATAGCAAAGCGATCTTATAATCTGTAAAATTTCAGTCTCGCCGTAGAAAAGCCAAAGAGACCGGAGAGAAAAAAGTCTCGGTTCAAGAGACTCGATGAAGATCTTCTTCCGCCAGGGTCCAAGGCACCAATGATATTGGCTTCCCTTCAATTTCTATCGGTCCTTTGTTCCCTCCACCTGCAGCCGGATGAAACTTGAGCGCTTCTCCCCGCGATATTAATCTTATCGCTGCTTTGCCAGCCGACCGTGGGACCGATTCATCCGCATATATATATAAAGGCGATAGACGGAAGTTTTTTAATTTTGCGCTCCATTTCACGCCGCTTTGTCTCGATGGGTTTTAATAGGATATCGCGTTCGCGCGCTCGCGAATCTCTCGGACGCTCGAAAGCTCGGACAAATGAAAAGTAGCGGAAAAGCAAGATCCCCTCGAGGGAATACACAAAAATACTCGTGCACATTTTGTTTCTCTCTATAAGTATCGAATCGCAAGTGATATCTCGTGCTGCGGCATCGATAACGAAACGTTCGGTTACAGGCGCGAATATTGCGCGTCGCAGCGGCTGATTCATGTTTGTAAGATTTAACGCGCGGAAGTGCGCGCGTGCAGTGTAATCTATAAAGTCTGGACCGCGGGTGTAGGTATATATACACAGGCGACACTATAGCGGCGGCTTGAGTTATATGCCATTGACGCGAGCTCGGCTCAATATATAATTACATGGGATCATCATTCATGGATTTCCACACGGAATTGTATGACCATATAAGGATATTTATGGATAGGCGCTTGACACAACTGGGGCAAGATCCAGGCTTCGTGGTATATATACCGTGTATGCGGATTACGTTAAAGCGAGTTGAAGGCTTATTATATGTATATACATATGGTTTCTCGAGAGGAAAAAAGAAAAAAAGTTTATAATTTGTTCGGGGCGGGTTCTCGTTCCGTTCCGTAATTATTGTTATCTTCCGCGTGTCCGGGTGTTTACTTATTTACATAGTTCGGAGTAGAGGAGTTGCGTCGTCGGGCGTCGAGCGATGCCAGCCGCGGCTTTGTCCTGTAACGGCCAGCCATAAATTTCAATGTTTAACGGCGGATCTGATAGCTCAAATTTTAGATGCCGTAAACTCTAACCAATTTTAAAAATATACCCATAAAACTTTGGCGAACTTCGTACTTATATAAAATGACAAAGAATATGAGTTTTCTTCCTGTGCCGTGGAAAGCCCAGTTTCGTCGCCGTTGGATGGCATTATTTTAAAGAAATCTGAAACAATTACGTCGCAACAATTATTCGTTGCATCGCGATTTCGTCCATTGTCGAATTTCCAGCTCGACAAGGGATAAGCAACCAACTCTCCAGTTGCAATTCAACACCTCTCCCGCGAGACGTATCTCACAATTCCAGTCGCGCAATGTGCGCACATCTCCTAAACACAGTTCCCCTCACACTCGCACGTGCACACACACACACA
>UELU01145712.1:54214-74569 GCA_900490025.1 Megastigmus dorsalis
GATCAAAAGTGTGTCGAAAAGTGACGTATTACTCTACTTTAATTGCTTACAAATGTGATTGAAATTTAGTATTAAGCTTCGTGCTCGATTTGGCCGTATTACAAAAGATTGTGAAATGCTGCGTATGCATTTTACAATTATACACTTCTCGTTTGTCGATTGATACATTTAAATTTTACTTCTTTCGCATCACATTCATTTCGCTTGAGTTCTGATTTACAAATAATAATTTTTCATTGAACGATTGACCTTAATTAAAGTAAGGTACGTCGTAGGACGTAACAAAGCAACCAACTCTCCAGTTGCAATTCAACACCTCTCCCGCGAGACGTATCTCACAATTCCAGTCGCGCAATGTGCGCACATCTCCTAAACACAGTTCCCCTCACACTCGCACGTGCACACACACACACAGCAGGCATCCACAGCAGTGCATCCATATTTAACGGCAAATTTAGCAAGCGCTCGGAGTATCAGCCTCCCGGTACTATCCCTATTTCGCGTGCACTCGCAAGAACGCGCGCGAGGCATTCCGTTGATCCTCTTGCTCAAGACTTACCCATCCCGTAAACTCCTCTACCTCGCTATCTCTCTCTCTCTCTCTCTCACACACACACTCGCGCACAGCGATACATCGCATTATCACTTAACGATCTTCTCCTAGCCTTAAAGAAAAGCAGCTGCGGGTCACTTGGCGGGATCGATGTGCCTAATTGCTTCAAGGATAATTAAGCGCGGATGTATGCACATATATCTGTATGTATGCATGGATCCTGAAACTTGGGTCTCTCTCGTATACGTGTTAACCCTTTAGAAACTGAACTATACAGTGGCAATCGTCGAGGTTTTGCGGAACGGCTAATTGAATCGTTAATGCGCGCGGCTGAGGCTGGACTAGTGCGTTGTCGGGGGAGGTTTTAGGGTTCTGAAATAATAGCGAGGGCCGTCGACCGGTTGGACGTGATTTTGACGGAGACGTGACGAATCGTCGACGAAAGGGAGAGAGTGACAGAAACCGAAACGAATGGTCGCTGGGGGTATAGCGCTGATGCTCGGTACCAGGGACTCGAGCTCGTACAGGGGTCGACGTTAATTTCGAGTGATAGTCGAAAATTGGAGTGATGCCGAATACTCGTCTGCTCCCTTCTCTACCTTTTCTCAGTTTACCGAAGCTTCTCTCCTGTTTTGCGATATTCGAAGAAGGCGGGATTTTAGTTCGGGAATGCGACCGAAACCTTTTGCTGATTGGCACTTTCTTAGATTCGGCATCACTAACCCCATCGACTTTCGAGTCGATCTTTATAATCTAAAGATTTCAATTTAATTTGAGATAACATTTCAGTTTCCCTTTTTGTAGGTATTCAGTTTTAGCAGGTAAAATTTATACCGGTACTTGAAAATAAAAAGCAAGTCGAATAATAAATTTGACGCATCGTATTAGGAAAATTTAATATAATCGCGCGCAACGAATGTTCGGGACGATGTAAGCAGCGTGGAAATTTCATCAATGTTAATTCAATCAAATGGCTGCATTGTTAAAGTCGCCCTTCTCCTTCTCGACGTGAGCTTAATGCAATTATCAACGTTGTGCCCTTAATATATTAAATTGATCCGCACGACTAAGCCAATTCCCAACGAAATTCATCGTATTTAATTTCCACATTCCAACTGTCATTCTTCCTTTCCCAGTAAACATTTCGCACGAACATTAAATTTCCAACCCAATCTTGCCCTCGCTAATCACAATTCGCTCGCATATCGCAATCGAGAGGCAATATATAAAATTATGAAATTAAAACCCGTAGAGCCTCCATATATTTGCTCATCTAAAACGAGCTGATTCAATTACAGGCAAAACGGCCGGCAGCGCAATCTCTTAAACTACCCGCGTACGTAATTACGCGAAAGCACTAAAATTTCAGGCGCACGGCACACGCCCGGCTTAACCAGTATATTCATGCACGAAGGACATTAAAGAGCTCGCGGTAACATCGCACTGGCTATGGGTGGGGAAGTCTCTGTCCACATCGGAGAAAGGAAGAAACGAAAAATATGCAGTGCACGATTGGAACGAGTCGTAGTCGTCGTCGTCGTGGTGCGGCTTGCGGTCTCCGAGGGCAATAGCGGAATAACTCTCGGCCCGTGCGCGTGTATGATAAAAGTTTCGAGCGTAAAGGTAAATTTCATTTCCGCGCTCCTTTTATATAAGCGTAATGTTTGCGCGCGCATGTACACGAAGAGCCAGAGAGGAGGCATAAATTAAAGTGGGGACGCGCACCGCGAGACGAGTAACACAGTCCGCGGTCTTAATTACACCGCGCTAATAAAAATTTCACCGACTTTGCCATTTTTTCCTCCCTCGTTAAAAGAGAGAGAGAGAGAGAGAGAGAGAGAAAGGCGAGCCAAAAGCAACTGTAGAAATAAAAATAAATGGAGAACGCAAACGGATATATATAGATATATACGCGGAGACGTATCTGTCGCGCAAGCGCAAGAGCCTTGTGCACGTACGTGTGACTCCTCGGAGAGTTATGCGCGTACCGAGAGTGTCTGACGAAACGAGCGTACGTACCACTTACTTTTATTTTCCTCCTCCTTGATTCTATCTTACTTCCCCTTAGCCTTTCGCGAACGCATACGTGGCACGATTCACCCGAAGAATGTGTGCATATAGATACTCGGTTGAGGGCGGCGAGGGGTGAGAATTTTTTTGTGGTACTATGGGTACGAGAATCTTTCATTTGCATGAGCTCGAAGGGGGAGTAGAGATACGTGCGAATGTGGATTTTATTACCGGAGTCGTATACGACGCTGTTTGGGGGGGAGAGGAGAGGAGCTGCGAAACGCGACTTTAATAACCGGTTTATGTGTCTCGCTTGGGATTTAAGAGTCTTTTATGGCGAACAAATGATTATTGTTAAACTGCTGATGGCGGGGTGCCGGATGCGTACGAGGAGTTTCGCTGTAGGACGATATTATTGCGATATGATGCGAGGGGCGTGGGAATTTCTCGGGCGATTTTTTTATGTGGAATTTATCAAATATTTTGCGCGAGTGCTTAACAATTGGGTACAATTGGCTGGCAGTGGTTTTTAAATTTATCGATCTTTAGTATATAAGTAAATATATATAAGACATGCTTACTTTTAAGATTCTTTTTTCAAATCGCCTTTTTATATCTTTTGAAAAATCTAAGTTCTTCGGTAAAGATGTAATATACATTCTTTTGAATAGACGTTGTGAAGCAGTTCAAGGTCTAGTGTTACAAAAATAAACAGGCTTTAGTATAGGAAGATGCGAAAATAAAATTATCTTCGTAAACGCTAATGGAAAAGAACTTTCTTAAAAGTTCAAATCAAGCTGTTGCATTCATTAACAAATCCATTCTGAATCCCCACTAAAGAACCACAATCCAGCAATAACAACGCCAAACTAATTTCGCAAAGATCACCCAAGAGTCAGCTACCGCGCAAAATCCTCAGCTGCATCTCGGTTTAAAGCAAGAAAGAAAGAAAGAAAAACCTCCCCAGCACAAAATCCTCTCTTCCCGGCTGCTCAGAACTCCCCGCAAGGTCGCGCGCGACCCCGAGAAAGAAAGAAAGAAAGAAGCGCTACTTCAATTTCTCGCGGCCAACTAGGTAAACACGCGCGCACGTCTCTTTATGCACTGGCGACGGAAACACAAAAAAAAAAAGAAGAAGAAGGAAGCCGCACGGCTAACACAATGGCGCGGGGAGAAGAATAAAGAAGAGGAGAGAGCGAGGCCGAAGACAAAAGAAAGCAACCCGCGCTCTCGCGCCCTCGATCCGACCTATAGACCGAGCGAGAGAGAGAGAGTAGAAAAGACACTCGAACGCGGAAACCGCGAGCATGTACACGGTACAACACAAAAGCTCTCGCCCGAGAGAGAGAGAGAGTGAGAGAACTAACGGCTGGCGAGTTGCAGGCGGTTCAAAATGCAAATTAGCCCGCAAGGCCTATAACGGCGAGCTCCCGCTTGGCAGGTCCGATTCTCTCTCTCTCTCTCTCTCTCTGCTCTACAGCCAAGGGGAAATTTAATCGCTCCCACTGGCAGAGCCGACAATTTCGCAGCAGCAACAGCCGCCGAGTTTATCGAGTTACATTAACGAAAGGGGAACGAAGCGCGCGCATTAAATCGAATTAACGGCCAAGTGACGCGCCCTCTCTGCTCTCTCTTCTCTCTGTGAATGCGTACACATATATATATATATATATATATATACATATGTACCGTACCGCGACAACGTCGAGGCGCAGTGTATACCGCAGCTGTAGTCGGCGGGGTTTCGCGGAAAGCCCGTTACGCGACTCGTGCGTACGTTTGTTACGCGCTGTTTGCGAGGCTTTGCTGCTGCTGCTGCTGCTGCTGCTGCCGGAGCCGATCTAGAATCGAAAAGTTAAAGGGCCGTTTGACGTGCAGCTGCGGCGGTAACAGTAAGGTTGCGGCAACCGCGCGAGAGTTGAGATTGCGCGCTACTGGAATTGCCTCTGCCAAGTGAACCAATTTAGGAATGACCCTTTGCGTTATATCCGGATGTTGGGTACCCAGTTGCATTTTGTTGATTTTTGCGCGTGTCGAGATGTTGGCCGTGTAACGGATTAATCGCAAAGTCAATTTTATAAGTTTAACTTTTCTCGACGACGTAATTCAGAGCCATTTGTATTACTTATATTAATTTTTGTACTTACGAGTCCACAGTTGTTTCAAGTACATTCAGAGTATCCTCACCTGAAACCAAAAAACACATCGGAGTGAAATACGTGTAAAACTTTATTTATATTACGAAAGTAGATAAGTTTCTCCAACTGGAATTACTACAGCACAAGTTTATATAAAGTTCAACTTTATGGGGCAATTGGAAATTCTATATTATCATTGAAGCAGTGACAGTAATAAAGCTTTTATAAGCTCCTCGGATCTTTGCTTCAATGGAACTGTTTATAAAAAAAGTTCTTTCTGAGCAAGAAATTTTATTAGGCAATCGGAACTGTAATCGTTTCTAAAATGGAAAAAGATTAATCATTTCTTTCCTCACATAAAGTACTTCGCGTATATAATATCGAACATTTTGTACGAAAAGATCTTTTAAATACACATCATTGTGGAAGCCAATGCGTAATTGAAAGCTGAACAGAGGATATATAACTTCCACGATAAATCGTCACGGAAAAATCAAGTCGCGTTTGCGTATGCACAGCGAGACATACTAACTGCGATAATTATATTGAAGCTACGGATGCCAATGTAAAAGAGTCCGCGAATACACGGATCAGCCTAGCTTCAAAGAAAGCATTAAAAAATAAGCTGATTGCAGTAACGGGCGCGGATGGACAGCTCAAAGTTTTTGATCTCATAAGTGCAGAACGAATACCTCTTTTAATCGCATAGTATCAGCAGAAGCTGAAATGAGTTTACGGAGAAAACAACACAGAAAAGAAATTGAAAGACTACAAAGAATGAGGTTAAATAGAAATGCATTGTTAAAAAACCCTTTGGTTTTACGGATTAACAAGAGTACGTCATCATGGTAAATAACAAAGAATATGAATTAAAAACAACGCTTGAGAGATATGCTGCACACGGCTAAAAAGAATGTGCAATATTTTTAGATTCGATGCCCCTTCATTTGTGCAGCGATTCCAAAAATAAACGATACCTTTTTTTATCTTTACAATCGAAGGTTAAGGATGGTATTTATAAACGGCAACCAGTGAAAAGTTTTATATTCCACCCCAGTTCGGTGATGATAAACAGCTTAAACGTATCCAGCGGTTCGAATGTCGTCCAACATCTGTATAAAATCTTAAACTATGATAAAACCAAGTGTTCGATAAACAGCTCTCGCGTCAAAGTGCATCGTTAAACCTTCCTCGACATTAAAGATTCTCCTCTTCAAAATTAACGTTATTTATAATTCAAACGCTCGTTTCAACGAGCTCGCACAAGAACAAACTTCTCGCTCCGAGAACAAAGTATTTTCCTCGCCGCCATCGCCCAAAAGCAGCTGAACAACAAAAAAAAAAGGAATCCACGAAAGCGCGTTTAAAAATATATCCATCGCCACTGATCAATTATCAAACTCCCTCGTTGCACAAACAACTCGGCCAACCCGCCAAGTGTGCGCACATGGATAGCAACGAATTCCCCGCATACTGGAAACACACACACACACACATATATATTCCGCATCGAAGCTACAAACGGATCCGCGCAACTAATGTTTAATTAAAGACCCGGCCCGGCGCGTTTTCCCGGTGTTAAAGGCGCGTAGGTGCATAATGCGCGTATAAATCGAGCGAACTCGAACAGAAACAGCGCAAAAAACACCCATCCCCAGAAACACGGAGTAAAGTTTTTTTTTTTCCAAAAAAAGAAAAAAAAGTACGCTCTCATCGCGCAACAGCAACAAATGTAAACAACGTAATTTGCAAGGGAAAGGAGGTTATGCGCGCGCAACATGAATAACATCGTGCGCGCTTGCGTATGTATACCTAGCCACGCGGTCGTATAGGTATAGAGAGCGCGCAACTTAACTTTTGAATATTTCATTCGCGCGATACACACGCGCGCCAAACTTTTGCGTCGGTTAGCGCAAAACTCGCGGTCCTTCTTCGCTTCTATTTTTTTTCTTCTTCTTCCTCGACCACACTCGTATCTTCACTTTGTTATCGCACGGGTGCCGTGTGTATCTGATACAAGTTTAATTACGAGCCGCTGGTCCACGCGCGTAACCCAACTTTTTCCATTTTCTTTGCGGACGGTCCATACAGGCTGGTGTAACCTTACACAGCGGCGAGTCGAATTTGAACGGTCGGGCGCGAAAAGTTGCGAGCGAGAGTGGTGAAATGTGACTTTCATGCGGACGTTAACGTGGAAAAAGTGTCTGGCGTGCGACGAAGTTTGGATCACCGAAGCAAAGGGAGGCTGGCTGGCTGCTGCTGCTGCTGCTGCTTCCTCTCTCTCTTCTCCTCTTTCTCCCCTTTTTTTTTTCTCGTCTAAGATCCGCGAGCGAGTTATTCGGTAATTTCTGTTTCGAGTCGTTGAAGTGAAAATAAACGTGACGGCCAGAGTTTTATTTTAGCGCTTAGTCCCCACCAAGTTTATTGGTTATTCGTACATTTGCGAAACTTTCTTCTCACGCGGTGGCGACGTTTATTTTTTGTATGCTAATAAACGAACGGACGGAAAGTTTTTCCGAGTGCGCTGAACTACCCTTAGTTACTTACAATTTTGTCCAAATCTTTGAAAACTATGACGCGCCGTGGACGAAAAAAAAAATGTAAATCTATAAAGATACAAAAATTTATCCCAAAGCATTTAAAGTATCTCTCTCGTGTACGTGCAAAAGGAAAAAATGAATTGGAGCAAAAACTTTTGATGTACAAGTAAACCAGAACGTAAGTTCGCCTGTTGAACCTCGTGCCAGCAAGCGAGCAATTTTATTTTTTTTTTGTAACCGTCATACAAAAGTACAAGAGCTATAGGGTAGTCCTTTTTTTGACGCAGGGTCTGAGTGGAACGCGGAACATATTAACTCGGCCGGGGCAAAGCTGTTATAAACTGCTAGTTGAATAATCGACTTTTCATAACGGGTTTGCAAAAAAAAAGAGAGAGAGGAGAGAGAGAGTGTGTGCGCGCAAAGGAGCGAGAAAGAGAGGTGGAAGCAAAGTGTTCTTCGCTTAACTTTAAATGAAATAATAAGTTTGAAATTTCAACGATCGTTCGCTAACAACTTCTTCAGCCTCTCCCTTCCACTATACCACTGCCGCTACTGCTGCACTCTTCGTTTCGGCAAAAGAGAAAATTTTGCGCGTGTAACGCGTCAGAAGCCCAAAGACCTAGTTAGCTTTCTCTCTCGTCAGGGATCTCTCAAAAACGACTCGTCAAGCTAACTCTGTTACGTATCAAGTCTGTACTCGTTATACTCCCTGGTCTATATGTATACACAAGTGCAGCAGTGGCAGTGCCCTGCGCACGCGTTACCTAATTATAAACCAAGCCAATGCGCGCGTATAGCACTTTGATCTTTCATGTAACGCGATAAGTAAGCGCGGGGCCTATTGGTTTGCAATGTCCTGTTGCTCTTCTTTGAGAAAAGGGGGAGAAAAGTATGGAGGTTGTTGTCTCTTGAGAGGAGCGAAGAACAAATGTTGCAAGGTGAGTACTGTGATTGCGGAGTTGGTGTAGGTCCACTAAATTTTACGGATTGTAAAATTAAAATTTCAAATGAAGAGAAGAATTATCGAGCTTTGTACAATCTAAAAACTTTGCTGCTTTTAAATTAAAATTTCTAATCGCCGAATAATGAAAGTTGCACTCGACGTATTTCGTGTGCAAAAAGGTATACCGTTTCCACTTTACTTTTCTTCAAAACTATACATTTTTAGTCCAATGCAAATATCGTGACGTTAAGGTGCGTTACTGCCGCAGTAAAATTTAAAATTTAGATACGCAGCACCAATTTAGGAGAAATTCCGAGTATAAAGGACTGTGTTTTAAAACGTGGTTAAAACAAACACTTAATTGTACATAAAGTAATACAAGAAACAGCGCGTTTATAGCGTGCAAGACTAATTTCAAACAATTTCCACAGAAGATACAACTAGAAACAGCGAATAAATTTCAACCAATTATCTATACAGAGATTCATAAGATTCCATTTACGCGACAGCATCAAATCTTGACAAAAGCCCATGATACATAGCACGGAATTCAGCGTATTATTTCATTATGAGAACCTTTCAATTCGCAAACTGCAATATTTACAATCCAATTAAAACTAACTTTCCGAGTATATGAAAACTTGGTCGAAAATCACATACTATTTCCTCCTCCCGCTTTAAAAAAACCGTCTGAATTACGCCTCAAATTTCTCATCCCTCTCGAGCACTCCAAATACATTTTAAAAATTACCGCACTCCCGTACCTCATTCTTCAGAACGGGACTGCTAAAAATTTCTGCAGCCTCCCGCGCATACGCAACGTTCCATAAATCTCTCCGCAAATATTGATCTCGCTTATTCCGAGGTCTGGGCACGTATCACTGCGCAACAGTCAATGTTGCATTCACTAATGACACGCGGCGTAAAACGCATGTGAACGGCTTAGATAGCGCACCGAGAGAAGCAAAAAATCAAGTCGAACTGCCAGTGTGCGTGTGTGTGTAGGTAGAAACAAGGTTGGATGGTGAAGCGAGCGAAAAGGTGTTGCAGCTTTAAAGGTTTTATCGGATCGTGTCCATCGAGCGCACAATGAACCGCGTATCACGATAGCTCATACCCTCTATATACGCTTATACCTCTTTACTTTTATTTCCACACTTTTAGTCTCTCTCTCTCTCTCTCTCTCTCTCGCACCCGTTCGAGCGTACGAATGCGGACTTATAAATTATTTCCTACCTCCGGGGCGGAAATTGAGTGACCGAGGAACTTGCGCTAATTCAGCACGGACTATATCCCAATGCCGATCGTGGATTGAACGCCTATATATGTACATATAACGCACGTATATAGAACGAGCGACGCGTATTTTAATCACTGGCTCAGTGGACAACGGATTAATGGAGCTCGTGTAGCTCGACAACGATTTATAGCTAATTTTTTTATTTTTTAAGTGAAAAAATTTTAGAGTAGCGGATTAAATGTGAAATCAAAGATAATTTTTGCTTCAGATTTAAAAGTATCGGTATGATATATTATAGATAAAGTACAGTCGGTAAAAGCCATAATTTATATAGTTAAAAGTAGATAAACATTTCGCAAAGATTAAATAATAGATCTGGGTAAGATCGTAAACTCGAGGTTACACTTCACTGTGGGGAGCAACTACTAACGCGGTTGCTCGTGATGCTGGTAAAGAGTAGAAGCACCCTCTTTTGAACCTTTTCGAGAAAATTTTGGACTTTCTAAATTGAGAAAAAGCTGAGTAAAAGTTTGGATAAAGGGCTACTTGCCAAAGTTTTTCGAGGAAAATCTTAAATCTACTGAACAAGAGTCTAGCAAAGTGGATTTCACAAAATTTTGGCCAGGCTAATTTTACTTGCACGCTATGTTTTTTTTTTCTTTTTTTCAAAATAGAAGTAGTTTGCAAAGAAACTATATGTTTGTTCTGATTTGGGAAAGTTAGCTTTTCTTTTTACCCTAAAGGCACACATATCAAAAGCCAATCTTCAAAATGTTAAATAAAGCACATCTAATAATAGATTCTTAAACATCTCAAGTCTAGTACAAAATAATAATCAATCGGAAAAGAAAAATGAGCAGTCGGTAAAAACCAAGCCACCGTCTGACTAAGTGACCCAAGGTATAGACGTAACGAGAGAGCAAATATTCACTTTACATAAGCGTTTTAGCTCCTCCGCGATGGCAATTCCGATTCGATTGCGTATTAAGAATCGACTGAGCACAAAATAAGAGAGACCGATCGTGAAGAAAAGCGGACTTAGAGCTACAGGAGAAGAGAGAGAGAGAGATAGTGAAGAGACATCCTTCTTGTTTCAATCGCCAGCGGAATTTTCGCCGTGTCCTGAAACGCCGCTGCCGCTGTCATTATTCTTCGGCTCGAAAGGAGGTCGTGTCTCCCTGTCCCCCTTCTCTCTTGATTTTCTCTTTCTCTCTCTCTCTCTCTCTCTTCCCGGATCTTCTAAACCAGAGTTACGTGCGCACGATGTCTGTGTGTGCGTGTCTTCGGTGAAATCAGATCAATCATTTCCTCATTCTCCCTATGCTCTTATATATACGCATATAACTATGCAGATTTCACAGGAGCGGATGGATTTTTTTCCATCTCGCGTGTTTCTTTTTTCATTGACTGGATCAAATGCCCCTCGACGATTAACTCATCGAGTTTTCCTCGGGACTTCGACCTTCTCTGAGATTTTCGTTATCGAGATATATGCGAGTGGGCTTGTCGATGTTTTTTTTTTGGGAATTGATCCCGATACTTGAAAAAAGGAAAAAACGATATTTTGATGTACGGGATATGCGGAGCATTTAAAGGGATTTAATAGCTTTTGTTATTGATGGATGATGTGTGATACATTTTTTGTGAATGGATATTTTTTATAAAATAACGCTTTAGAAAATGCATAAGTGATTTTTGCTCCTATAATGATGTCATATTGCTGTATCAACGCAAGTTTAAGAAAACATACCTAAATGTTAAAACTTATCGCACCTATAATACGCCTAACTCCATTTTAAACATTAACAAAATAATTTAAAACTGCCTCGATAAACAACATCCATAAGAAGCCCCGGTTCAATTTCGCGCCGGACTACGTAAATCGCTTAAACGAGAATGTAGGATACGAGGGGAGAAATAAAAGACAGAGTTCATATACAAGACGCCATTCGAGCTGCCGAGCTCAACGACTCGCTGCACAGAGAATCGCGCCGCGCGCGGTATTAGCAAAGGACGGACTCTGTACCTATACACTTTCCACCACGGGCAAAGGGGACGAACTGTATTAAAGTCACCTATCTCGGCCGTTTCATCTTTCACTCGATACTCCTAGTACACTGCAAAGAGAGAGAGAGAGAGTGAGATGAAACGACAAAAAGTAAAAAAAACAGGAGGAGGCGGAAATCCCGGGCGCAAGAATTTTCGCCTTTCCACGAAAGCTGATGCGGCCGTTAAATTTTTAGAGGCTGCTCTGCACTTTGTGACCTTTTTCACTAGTGTCCTTTTTCTTTCAGGTTGCTGTAGAGAGTCGCAGTACGTGTAATTCCATTGTTAATACAATATTGTGTCACTTTTGCTTTGTCTTTAATACTCAGAAAACTATTAAGATTATTCGAAATAATAACTTGTTAATGCGGTAACAGTGCCAATATTGTGACTATTTAAATAAAATTAAAATAGTTATAAAATGTATTGTTTAAATGTATTATTCCATAAAGAATGCGTTCCACAATAGTTACATTCGTATGCTATTCCGCATTGAGTGAAAATAGAATTTTTGATGTAGGGTGTAAAATGTCTATTTTACGCCCTGTTTTCCGGGCGTAAAGTGCGCGTTTCACGCCCCAGGGGGCATAAAATAAAAAAAATGTAAAAATGGTATTTTTAATTAAAAAAAAATTAGAGTCGTATACATGTACGTTATGGCGTTTATTTCTTTGTTCTCGCACTAATAAAAGAATAAAATTCTATCTCTATCATACTCCAAGTCAGTCCATAAGAGTTCAAAACTCGTGTTTATACGTAGAATCGTCTCGTTGTCACGCACTCCTAAATATCAACAAAATACCGTGAAAGTCTGTGTAACGGACTCTTTGATTGTTATTTCATACCGTTCATTTTCTAAATCTTGTTAATAATTAAACATACACATATAAGCTCTTCGAATGCGAGATGTAAAGTCTCTCGTGATTCGTAAGCTACGTGTACGGAAGTGGTTGACATTCCTTAAAATTCTAGTTTACGCCATAGATAGAAAAACTAATAAATTTAATTTTTAAATCAAATAATAATTTTCTACTTTACCACCCACACCAATAAAATGCAAAATAACAATTTACGTATAAAAGTAGCTATACTTATAATTCTATGTACTTTATATTCACTGAAAATTTTAAAGGAAAAACTTTTGATGAATTTTTCGAAACAGTGTTATAGTCCTTAAGTTCACTTTCGAAAGTTATCAAACAGTTTTAAAGTTTTTCGAATTCGCATCTTAACAATGGTATATTTTCGTCAAGAATTACTTATACGTATATAATTTATATAAATTGCACCAATTTAAAGCTTTTCGTGTTTTGTCTATCATATCAACAAACAAGATTAATCTTTTAGTACTTATAAAATTGATCGCTAGGAATAAAAACCAAATCCTAAGGAACGCACGTCCACATAATTAGCCTAGAGCATTTTCAAAAAAAAAAAAAAGGTAAAAACAGGAAAAAAATCCGCAGTGCGACAGAGCGAACAAAAAGAATCCAAGGACTTTCAGCATTAAGGATCCATATTAAGCATTAACCAGAAAAGTCTACCAGCGCGCGATCCTCAATGGACGGTTCGTCGTCGCGAATAATATCGAGCCGTCCCTCCTCCCCCATTTTAATCTCGCGCCGCGCGTCGCGAACTACTTTTAATGGAATTCGCGCTCTCTCTCTCTCTCCCTCTCTCTCTCTCTCTCTCTCGTGCAGCTCTAGCTCTCTCCGTCTCACTCTCTCACTCTCTTCTCCCTTCCTTCGAACTGAACTATTATATTCCGTCAGCAGTTCGTGGAAAACGACGCGCGGATAAAGAAATGAAGACGCGGGAAGGCTGTTGGCTGCTGGTGCTGGTAATGCTGCTGCTCTCACAATGGGATATAAATCTTGGGAGATAATTAAAAAAATTCCTTCGACTTTATACTACGGGTGTCTCGTGTAAATGCCAGCGCTAGTCGGACGAATCGATATTCCATTTGCGAGGATAAAAAAAAAGCGCGAGCCGACTGTTTACAATCGAAAACGAGATGGACGAATTGCGCTTATTTATTGACGGGGTGATTCGTTTTTTTGGAAAGTGAAAAGAGAGAGAGAGAGAGCCTTTTTCCGTATATCTTCTGGTAAAGACAGTGAGGTTCGCTGTCAGTTTTGGGCTTTATGTTTTCGAAACGGATTTATCGGCTCGGCGGAAAAAGTTTTGTTCGGATTGAGATTATGATGGAGCTACTTTCGTTGATGAAATTCGTTATTCAAGGTATGTATGTAAAAGGTATTGCTGTAGTAATTCACATGATAAATTTTTAAAATAGCTTTTATTTCTATACGATCCTCAAGAATTCGTTTCATAGAAAATAATCAAATCTTTTATTTCCTTGTGTGTATTATGCATGTACCTACGCGATCTAGCTTCGGGATAAATAAATATCAAATATATAAGTACCTGTAAGCATTATACATGTCTGCAATCCGAATTACGCGTATATAAACATCCATACTTTAAACTCCTCTGCGTGACGATTCGTCCAAAACCTACCCCAGTGAAGTGGGTCCCCGACCTTATTTTAATAATTGCCCTCAATAAAACTCGAGTTGGTCTAATTGACCTTGCTATTCTTTTGCCAATATTATTCGCACAATTATTTCTCGAATATTTTGTTGCAATTTTTAAAAAATTGGCATTATATATGTGTCGATTGATTGAGGAGCCCACTACATTCTTTTAATTCTTATACACTTTTATTAAATAATTTTTATAATATTTTAACTATTGATATTTTAATGGATGAATATACGGAATTAAACTGAATAAGAGAAGCACAATACTAACGATTGTTTTATTAAATATAAAACAGTGACTCTTCGACATAAAATAATCAAATGAGTGAAACAAAATCTTTTAATAATATATTTAGAATATATTTAGGTATAAACTTTACACAATTTATTATTTCTCATTCAATTAATTGTTTATTTGATTTTATTCTTATTATTAAATTAAAATAATAATTCCACTTTTTAAATACATTTTTGTGCATACAAATGAAAACAGAACCGAATAATGTTCATTAATATAAATTTATAACCAATATTCTATTTTTTTATTAATTTACCAAGTCTTCTAATAAAAAAATAACACTTAGATCCCAATTCATAAATGGCCAAAGCACGAAGCCCAGTTTGACAAAATTGTCGAAACACCCAAAACGGCTCACAAAGAAAAAGGAGAAGCTAGAAAAAAAAATCCGCAGAATTGTAGAAAAATCTTGTATCTATAAAAGGGGATCTCCAAGCTAAATCTGTAGGTATTCGCGTAAAAGGCTTAGCCGGTCTGGACGACTTATACGCTTCGGCGAAAAATGTGAGCGCACCTGGCGCACAAAAACGACTGCAGCATATAAGCATCGCTCCTTGCCTATCCTATATATATATATATATGTATATATTTACGGACTGCGCACACGGAAAAGTCTGCGGAATACAGATCTAAAAAGCACGCAAAATTCCAAACGCGTAAAATATTCGTGATACTCGAGTTTTCCTCCTCGCGTATAAGGCAACAGACAGAAAGCGTACGTTAAAATAAAGATAGGGAGGAGAAATAAAGACAACGGGTTTTCTCTAGTCTCGTTGCATTTGCACGCAAACGGGTATAGCAGTTTCGGAGGCTATAGCGCGTAGTGCACGCAAAAAGCATGCGCGGGGGTTAAATTTATCACGGCTCTTCTCTCACAGCTCTCTCTCTCTCTCTCTCTCTCTCTCTCTCTCTCTCTCTCTCACGCGTGCAATTGTCTAATTTGAGTGTAATTAGTATAACGCTTTTCTTCTCTCGTGCAGCTCCTTTTAATTTCAATTCAGAATACGTTTGCTCGAGCTGCTGTACCGGGAGGCTCCCTTTCTTATACGCAGCGATAAAAGTGAAAATATCGAAGGTCGAAGTCGAGCGGGACAATTGTCCCTTTCTCCTTTTGGGTTAGCAACGACCGTTAGGTTGTTGTGGATAATTTAAGGAGGTTCGCGGCACAAAAACTAGCCGGTAATGCAGTACGTAAACGCTTTTTAAGTTAATCGGTGAAAGCTTGATATACTGGGCAAATAAATTTTTAACATAGATTTAAATGCACTTCTTATTTCCTTTATTGCGAGTTTCATTTTTATCTTTAACGCTATTATTATATAATTATTATCGTTGCAGGGAATGAGGGTGAAAAGTTTCATAGAGAGTGCGTGAAATACAACAAGTCAGTTACTATGGATGTCGTTTGCAGTTGAAGTATAGTTAGTGGTTCAATGAACCTTGAATTCACAGAATGGCTCCTGAAGATACAATGATAAAATTGATGCGATATCACTGTCTAATATACTATCCATTCAAAAAGCACAAATAATAAAAGAAAATGCAAAATAATTCTGTTTTGAAACATCAATTTAAAATTAAATCCCGATCTGTTTTGTCGCGTTAACGAATTCATTTATAGCTCTCCACGCAACTTTTTGTGCCTGATGCAATTTTAAACTGCAGTGAATCCAGGGGTAAAAACGTGATTTGTGCATCGATTGAAATTAATTCATGCACACCCAGTATCGATAATCGATCGCAATGAAATATAAATCACAAGGTCTTTAGCATATCGCTGCGATCCGCGAACATGGCATTTGATGCGTCCATATGGATATTATAATCCAATTGCACTGGCTCTATGGCACATTGCATTATAAATTGAATCGGCCGTAATTTTGTTCCATTCACAAATGCTCCATAACTGCGATTCGATTGTATATACGTAAAATTTAAAACAAATAATACATGGTTTTTTGCAGACATCCATTTATATTATCTTCCTGCAAACGTGTGAATTCCAAATACCTGTTTAAAGAATTTCCTGTGCATTGCCAGCGCCTTTTTCATCAAGTCTCAAAAAAAAAAAAAGAAAAACCACGTCCCTTTGAATCCATAAAGCCGCGTATATATCCATCCGAGCGAAATCGCCGGAAGCTCGAATCGCGGAAAAAGGGGCAAAAAGACGAAGCCTGCGCGCATAATCGCAAAAAAAAGCGGAATTATCGAGCATCGACCGCGTCGATATACACCGTCCATATATCTATAACGATCTCTCATCGCATTAAAACAGAGTAGAGCTGCCGCGCGCGCGAGTCAAATCGACTTCGATCTCTCCCATAAAGAAGTCCGAGTTGCGAGGCTGAGCTTTCTCTCTCTCTCTCGAGTCAGCAGAAACGCGCGTTGCATCCCCCATAATCGGCTGTTTGTCGGACCGTGGCAAGAAAGCCGCGGGACGAAGTAGAAGAGCTGAGAGAGCGAGGCTGCACCGAGTGAAATTTGCCTCTCGCAAATTGTGTCCAACGCTCGTTCGTGGAATAATATAGCATTGCGAGAAGTTGGTGAGTGCGCAGACGCGTGCGCTACCTAGCACATGACGAGAATACGAAATCGCAGCCGATGGAAGGATGCGAAACCCCCCAACTTTGAAATTGTCTCCGTGACGTCGATTCTTCTTTTTTTCCTTTTGCCAGTCCGAGCTACGAACTTGAAAGCTACGCTCGCTTGTGTTTGCAGGGTCGGACTTGGCTTCTTTGTCTCCATTGTATCTTAATGGGATTTCGGAGTGGCGCTATACGGCACCGGCCGTGCGTGTGTATGCGCCGAGCGACCTGTACACACATCGGGTGCTTGAAAAGTTTTAGAGCTCTGCAGCCGGGACATTTTCTAGAATTGCCGGGGCTTTTGGAAAAATTGGCGGCGAAGTTTTCTAATTGAATGGGGAGAGCGCGAGTATTTGTCGCTGGATATTTTCACCGGTGGCGTTGGGCAATCCTTTTTGAAACTATTTACAGTCCGCGCGTATTAATTTGAAAAAATCTTTACGTATACCTTCCTTATAATACGATTTTTATGTATCAAACGATAACAAAACGAGCTTCCGCTTATTATTTTCAGCTGCGCTATCATATTTAAATTAAAATTTATTTCCGTCTCCGAGTAAACTGAAAATGTCGACCGTTTCAATTAATAAACACTCGCATTCATTTACAAGTCTTTCTTTTTACGGGGGCAGATTTGTTTTTTTTCCTCACTGCATTCGCACAGAATTGAGAATACTACGGAGAATCTCTTAACTTTAATTGCGCTGTAAAGTTGATTCAGTAGCAGCCAGCGATACCCAATAGTAGCTGAATTCTTTTCTGCGCTCACCCAGTTTCGCCGAGCTCGCAGTCCTAAAAATGCTTGATCAGAGGTTTTTGATTAAAAAATAAATTAGAACCGAATTAACTTTTTTAATCTGTCCGAGCAATTTTTCCTTTTTGAAAGAACCGAAAAAAAAAGTGTAACAGAATTTAGCGTTCTCGTGTGTCTCTGAAACGGCACTAAAGCGGTGAAAGAAATTTTTATAGTGCACCGAACGGTTCTAAAAAGCACATTTTCACCTCGTGATAAATGCTCTTTCGCACTGTCGTTGTTTAACAAAATCCACGTACATAATTGTACGCAATATCTGAATTACCGCGAGCAAAAAAAAAGCGGACTAATATCCATTTCTCTTGGCGCTCCCACTGTTCTTTTGAAATCAAATACCGCCAAGAAAATTCAAATCTCAAAAGCAACAATTTAAGATCCGTCCTCGTAAATTCCCAGCCGCTGCATCTGTGCAGACAGACACACACACACACAAGGAAACACAGAGGGTGGCCAACCCGAGATTCTTGGTCCTCGTTGCAGCAGCGAAACTTGAGAGGAGGCTCGTACACAGAGGCGAGAGAGAGAGAAAGAGAGCTGTTGGTGGGTCGTTGATGAATGGCCGAGTGTTTCGCGCGACGTGGAATGATTCTCGCGGCTGGAGATTTTCGCCGGCGATTTTTATACATGCCGATGACATTACTCTTTATATACGGGCTGTGCAGCTCCTCCCTCTCCCCCCTCGCACACATACACGCAGACACTCTTTTTTATTTCATCGAGAACAAATTTTGATGAATTCAACTGCTGGTGGTGCTGTGGCTGCGGCGATGACAACGTTGAAGTGGATGTATGGTGCGTTATTTTTGTGTATACCTCGTCGGCGCGACGCCGTGCACTGATTTATGATGTCGAATCTATTAGTACGGAAGGGGATAGGAAAAGTTATGGCCTTTGACTCGGTTCTACGTTCCTGTATACCGCCGATTGCGTTTTCTATACTTTCCAGCTGGGACGGTTATTAAATTCGACTTTCCGCGAGTGAAAAGATTTTTCTAAACTGGCAGATTTTCAACTTCCTATAAAACAATTACAATTATATATACATAACGCCAGCGTATACAATACTTCGTTATCTTTGCCTCGCGCGGTCGGAATCGTAAATAAATACGATTAATCTATCAATCACCTCGCGCATTCCCTATAGCATTTCGGTACATATATACGCGGTACACCTACGATACACACAGAGGCGTAGATCTCAGAGAGAGAGAGAGAGAGAGAGACGCTCGGTGCACGGCCAACCCATTGTACCACTCCATTAAACATTCGGTGTAGCGCGCCATAACGCACGATATAATCTCGCAATGCGGTAAACAATGTGTGTGTGTACGCTCTGCAAAGGGGAGGGGGAAGGTCGGATAGTTATATTCTCCCACTCGCTATATACTCTAGCACACTTGTGCACTGGGCGCGGTGATGAGAAAGAAATTCGCCCGGTCGAGTCACGCGCGCTTTTCGCCTCTATATATACATACAAGTACACACATGCAGTGGTAATGATTTTTCATTTTACTCTTTCTTTTGGCCTCTTGGTTATATGGACGGGGGGAAAAAAGAAGGGTTAGGTGTTAGTTTTTCTTTTATTGCGGAGCCGCGAATTTCACGCGTGGAAATGAATTCGCGGATGGAATGTCTTTGCTTTATTTAATTTTATACAAATGTTTATGCCGGTAATTGTTGACTCGTTTGATATGTGCAGCAATAGAAACGAATAGAAAATATAATAAAGTTACTGAATATAGGGTTTTTTTATATTTTATATTACCGAATGATGCTTTAAATTACAAATATATATAAAATATCTTTACTTATACTTTGCTGTATAAGATAACTAGTGCGCTTTGCCCTTACAAACAAGATTTGATTTATACAACTATTTCTTTTTTTATTCTTATGGCAAAAACCCCCAAAAATAAATTTCATATATTACTCAATTAGCAATTGTTTCCAACGTCCAAAATATTTCGTCGCACCTCTAATAAAAGTAAAACGAGCCAAACATACGCCGCAACTAAATCCAGAAGGAATCGTCTCCCACGGCGACACTAAAATTAAATTAAGCAATTAAAAAAAAAAGGACAGATGCTTCCTTCCGCGTCTTCATTCTTCAAATTTCGCGCGCGAGAACACTAAAAAACCCAGAGCAACGTACAGTCGGCAAGCCAAAACCGAGACAAAACGAAAAGAGAAAAAGCAATGCACACACGGGGTGGAATAAAACCCCGTATATAGCGGAGAGCTCAAGTCTCGCGCGAATGGTATTTTTATCAAGCAGTCGTTGTCGCTCGGCTGTGCAGGCAGTTGCACACCGCACACCGACTAAGCCTCTCTCCCTCTCTCTCTCTCAGTCTGCATACCCTCCATTATCTCGAAATCCGAACTCGCGGTGCAGAGCGACTCGAGTCGGGCTGAAACGCGCGCGTATAGGCCGGATTCACCTATAATTATCATCGGCAGTTATACGACGGCTGAGCGCTCGGAATTTTCCTCTCCTCTCCTCTCCTCTTCTCTCTCTCTCTCTCTCTCTCTCTCTCACCGACCGGAAAGAAATTACGCTTCCGAGGGCTGGTTGCATTAGCGGTGCGCTCCCGTCGCGGGTATTAACTCCGCTTTCAAATTCATTCGCGTCAAAAAGTTCTTTTATT
>UELU01145712.1:74589-112116 GCA_900490025.1 Megastigmus dorsalis
TCTCTCTCTCTCTCTCTGTCTCTGTCTGTTCTTCGTGCTTCTTTTTAATTTTGTTTTCTTTTTAAGCGTAATTGGGTTCCTCGCATGCCGCTTCGCCGGTTTTATGTGTGTGAGGTCGGTGCCAACTTTTCGACTGGCAGCTTCGCGCACCGCAAAGACTGGACGCGGAAAAAGTGAATCTTGCAGCTGCTGCCATAATGTTGGCTGGTGTCAAACCGTTATTTCAATAGAAATAACAGTTTCAGCTTATGCTTGTCGATGCACCGAGTAAAAATTTACACACTATATATCGCACGCTTTATGTGGAGAAAAAAATAGACCAAGTTTTCATTCGAATCTCAATAGACGTTTGCTACCGCAACAACGAGATAAAAAGAGAGAAAGAGAGAGAGAGAGAAGGTGGAAATAGAAAGAGGAAGCGACCAAAGTTCGTGGTAAAAGAAGTAATGGCCTCCTCGAGCACATTCCAATGTGAAAATCCTACTCTGGGGCTCGAGTTTTTTCGCCGCGCGGTCTCTGCGTTTTCTCTCTCCCTCTCTCTCTCTCTCTCTCTCTCTTTTTAGATTTTAAGATGCTCTATGCCATATTACTTATTACACTAGAAATTTTTAAAACTGATCAATATATTCGTAACTGTGATATCATAGAAGGACTGATTATAATTTTTGCAATATTTTGAAAATAAACGCGAGGTGTTGCAACCGCGAAAAAGCTTCGTCGAGGCAGAAACTCCGCGTGTTTTGCCCTTTCGCAACTTGGCTCCCAATGACTTACATCCGCTGAGAATCGATCGCCTGCACACGGACCTCGGCTCTGGATTCATAATTCGCAATGCTGTTGAGTCAACTGAAATTAGAGCTAAATTTCATATCCCCCATTGGTTTGTGTTGAGGGGATCGAGTTCGAAGCAGAAGAGAAATGATTAAGAAATTTCGGACTTTATACTTACGTTGGACGATAGCGTTTTGAGATACGATTTTATGGCCTTGTTCGAGGCAAACATTATCGTCCGAAAATCCGTTTCGAGATGCATATTACGATAAGATAAGGTTGCGAGCAGTAAAATTCGTACCGGACATTGGAGGAATGCCCTGCAAAATTGCGAATCTAGTTTTCGACCATTTAAATTGCACGTCGACTGCGAACATAAATCAATTATAAAACTTGACAAACTAAAGTTACTTTTCGACGACTATAATTGTTTAACATTGTTAAAGCAAACTTTTCGGTAAACAAGCGAAATTGCTTTTCGAAACAATACGAAAAAAAAGATTCGTCGAAAAAGCGATTCGTCTCATCCAGACTGGAGAAGTCGCATTAGCAAGTGAGCAACAAAAGAAAAAGGAAGAGGAAACGCGTATCATTCGCACTACATTCAACAAAATACGGCGCAACATTATTCCCGCTCTCAAAACCACGTATATACAGACATTATACGCGGGTATATAAAAAGACAAGCCGGAGCGTTTAAGAAAATTAAACCATAAAACTGGCAGCTACATAAAAATGCGAGGATATCTGTCCCGCCCGTATACATTCCTGAATCCACCCTTCCCTTCGAGGGGATCGCAAATCAGCGAATTTTCTTATTTCCTCTTTCTCGTTTTTTCTCTCTATTTCTTATTATTATCCGGGGCCAAGTGGCCGTTATACGAAGGAGACAAGTGATCTATATATAAAAGTCGTGGTCCTGTGTTTTATATATACACAAACAGGGAACCTTGAGCAGTTCAACTCTGCGGACCGTAAGTTCGACCTAATGGTGCGCGATTCCTGAAGAAGAGAAGAGAACCAGGAGAAAAGGCGGAATTTTGAGAGACTCGTTTCTCTCTCCTCTTTCTCTCTCTCTCTGCGTACGTGTTTTTTCTTATTTTCGCTCAAGTAATATCCTTGCGTAATGGGAATGCTTTAAAGGGAGAGAGTTTTGAATGTTTATAGGTGGACTTTTTTAAAGTTGAACTGTGCACAAGGTCTAAAAAGTAGGTTTCGATACAAAGATGCTATATATAATATGTTTATACTTGATAATTTTTATTATATGAAAGAAACGCTTTGCAGATCAATACGTATACTTGCATACGGCAAATAGAATAAACTAAATGTAATCGGACTATAATGCTTTTATTAAAATAATTAAATCTTATGCATAATATATAAAAAGTAAAATAAATATTTTATATTTAAGACATTCTTGTAGGGAAATATCAAATATACGAAAAAATTAAAAATTCGCATGAAGGATATTCTATTAATAATTTTTATCGCTTTTTTTACACAGTTTATAAACGTTAAATATATCCTCGGACGCTTCGTAGAAAAAGTGTCGACTTCATTAAAAATCTATTTCCATAAGAAAAAACCTAATTCTAATGCCTATACATCCTATTATCGGAATTTACTATTTTTCCATGCGTCCATATTGTATTATCAGCTGAAATATGTCAGTGTGCCAAGTTTCAATCGGCTGGCATGACGAATAATCAATATGGGAAGCTTCCGCTAAAAGGACGTAAGAAAGAATACACCACGGCGCGGTTATATAAAATCCGAACAAAAGGCAAGCACTCCGTGTTAAATATAAAAAAAATCTCTGTAAATAATCATCCCTCCGCACACTTTTTCCCCGCGCAATCATCCGCGCACTCGGCAACAACGCCATCCAACCCAACCCCGTTGGCAAATGCAAATCGCAGAAAAATCTTTCTAGCGCACCCTCTTGAGCGATTAGGTTGCAAAAGCATTCTCCGGCACGTCCCAGTGACCCTGAATACCTTTCACCGAATGTCTCGTCGAAACATCGGGGTAATCTCCTAACGATCCCTCGCTCAACTCCGCGCGCGTCTCCGGGGCTTAACCGCTCGTAACCTCTTCCCTTCTACCTCACCGTATATCCATAAACATCAAGGGGCGAAGCATTCCATAATTCAACCGGTTTCTCCGACGCACCACCAACTCCGTACATACACTAGCACCGGCAAAATAAGCAAAGTGAATCGCTCGCTCTAGCGCCGTTTCTAATGCGCGCACCAGACTAAATCCGAATATGATTAAGGGCTTGGGTGTATATGTGGCTGCAGTGCGTTAACTCCAAATGCGATTTATTAAGCCATCGACTCGAGATCGAGGCTTGATTGCGCTACGAGATTATACGCGTTTTGCCTTCGATATATACATATGTGTTATAATGACCGTATAACGCTAATGATCTAATGCAAATGTGTGTTTGTGTGTGTAAGTTTGGAGGTCGTCGGGGAGAAAAGGGTAAATCAAAGCTTGTGCCATTAATTTTTACGCGCGGAGTGAGAATTTTTCGCTCGCGATATCATGTATACAGCGCGAAGGACGCGATATAAATTCAGCTGCACGCAATTAATTTCTACGATGATATTGCTTTTTGCTGAGCTTTTCTTTGTCACGTTAGAGGAGATTTTAATTCAATTCTGATGATGTTCTCTCTATTGCGCTATAGCGATTCCGTGCTGCTGAATCGAGCGAATCATATTTCATTTGATTTGCAAAACTTGAAATTGCAATTAATTAATTGTGAAGCTTCGACGGCGCAAAACTCATTGGTAAATTAATTTTATCGCTAATTTTACTTGGAAAAACTTGGATACCGTTGTTTCTAAAAAAAAAGAATTATTACAACTTTCGTCTTGACGAAAAACAAATTTGTACCCTTTTTTTCGAGTTTTGCTATTAGCTTTGAAGTTATTCTTTCTTTTGTTCCGAATGACTTTTTTGCATTTTTTATGACAAGGAGAAAAGGGATCGTAATAAATTTCCAGAAACTCGTAAAAATGTTCTTACAAAGTGAGTATTCCGTATGGCAAACTCGTGTTTTATTTATGAAATCTTTATCTCTCTGTTAAAACAAGTAACACTGAGCACTGTGTAAGCGTGGACTATTTAAAACAAAAAACAATTTTTCCTTATAATATGAATGAATTTTTTTATACTGACACGTATTAAGTTTTTTTTTAATGACGTAATTGAGAATGTAGAAAAGTGCACGCCATTTTCAAATTGTTAGAAATTATTTAAAGTTCCATATGAATTTAGAAAGCCAAAGCTTAAAAATACCCGAGTAAGAAAAGTCTATTACATCTGGTATAAGTGTAGAACAAAAAATAGTAGAGCTTACAATATCTTTGCACATTATGCAACCTTCATTAATATAAAAAAACATCTGCAAACCTTAATCCTTACACATTTCCAAACAACTCCAAAAAAAGATCTATAAACAGTCTGCACCTGTCTCTCGACACCGATTCAAAAAATAAAATAACCAAATTTCGCATTGCTGGTGCGGTCGAGAGCTCGAGCTCGGTCATTACGTTATCCACAAGCCGCAAAGAGTCGCCTATACACTTCCAGCTCTGTGTACATATAAAACTGCTTCTGTCGGTTGCTGCCTCGAGGGGCAGGCGAGAAGCGCGCGCGACGCGTACAAATGGCACGCGACGGCCAAAAGACAGAGCGCGCGCGAGAGAGAGAGAGAAAGACGTATATATACAAGCCGCCGCATTCCGCAATTTACTGCTTTACGCCCTCCGCCCCATAATCCATTTGCATTCGCGTATATACACACGCGCGCGCGTGCACAGTTTGCCATTTTTCAACCGAACCGAGGAAACTTGTAGCCATGCGCTCCGGCGTCGTTGCGCCTCGCGTGGTAAGAACATTTCGAAATTTCGTTTTGCACCCCCCCTGCGGAGAGTTGGGGCTCTAAAGTTGTTAATGCTGCCTGCGAAAGTTGGAGGAGATCGTTGTTTGAAAGTAGTATAATGCGTACAAATTGTGATTGTGTGGGTTGGCGTGAAATTTAGCGGGAGGATCGATTTTTCGCGCAAGAGAAAGATTTTAGGGCTATTTGTGAGCAAGTGCACTCTTTAAATCTGAAAGGTTAATACAACTTGTTTAATCGAGTAGTGCATTAAAACCTTTTATGAATATTATTTAAAACCCTAATTTGTATTTTTTACATTATAAATGGAAATTGTTCGAAGCTTTTAAACGTTGGTCATAGCCGTGTTACGTCGCCCGCGGTAGTTGTGAAAATCAATTTTACACATGGCTTCGGCGTGCCCATAAAACAGTTTGAAAATGCAGGGCTTTAATTTTAGAAATTCGATGAAAACTCAAAATGAAATTGTATCCTGTTCATAGCAGTAAACCAGAGCCCAATGAAACTTTGTTAATTGTATAAAACTCGAAACAGGTGCATAAAAATAGACTGTTTTTTTTTTTAAATTGTACGGATACATGCTCGTATTACATTCTTGAAAAAGCATTTACATATAGAATGTTGGTTTTATTGTAAAATAAATAAAATGTGACAAAAAATTGAACATTGTTTTACTTTCTTATAAAAATCTTCACATCAAGAATAAACATAATTATTGCTCTATTATTCATACGAATATTCAAAAATTGATTACGTACGAAGTATCAGACCTTAGCTTGGTTAAATCGAGCAGAATTAATTAATATCTTACTTGGCTGAAACTTATTACAATTTTACATACTTGCAAAATCAATATTTTTAATTATATAAAATTTCCATTTTGCTATCAAAATACTTCCTTGTTTTAACTTTCAAGTCTGGGTCTCTGATTTCGATAAAGCTAATTTCCGATTGAATAAATTTCGAGAAAATGTATTTCGGTAGCAAAATTTTCTCTACTCAGCTTCGGACGTGATATTCATAAGAGAGATGACTGGGAAATTTTCGTAACTTATTACGTACGCAAAAGTAATTAATTTTCTGTACCAAACGAAGGACGGACTTAAGCAGCATCGTCATTATAATTAAAAAAAAAAAAGCCAATCTCCTTTCGCTGCATAATCAGAATCCATTGAAATTTAATTAAATTTTAAAAAATAAAAAAAAAGCTCCTCCGTCAAATGTTCCCCCGTAACTCGCAGTTACGAAGATTTAAAAGAGGACCGCGCATATAAAGCAACGTTAAAGCACGTACCTATATATACACGTCCCAGGCAGAATAACCCGAGTTTGAGCCTTTTTATAAAAATTAATTACAAGCAATGTCCAAGCTGAATACTCTTTGACTGTATAATTAATGAATGAATCAAAGTCGCGCAGTTTTAAGATACAAAATCATTGAAATTTAATAAGCAGTGCACTTTTGCCCATACAAACTTCGCACAATTGTGTGAAAATACGACAATTTTGAAAAATGCGCCTAAACGTCGATTTTCCGCAGAATTTTTTCGCCATGTCCCAGGTGTATAATATACGTATAGATCCCCGTCAAAATAGGGCGGCAAACTTTAACCAGTCATAAACTCAGCGTCTGCCAGCTGATGCTACGGTAGGTCCTACGTTTTACTGCGATTCAGCATTATTATATTGTAGTACACGCCGCCCCCGAAGCCCAAGTTTCGCGCACCGCTAAAACAACTATATTCAGACTCGAAGCTGTAAATAATTTAATGCGCTCGCCCGGCCAAAGTTTTCGTCCTTTTAGCTGAATGTGCGTAAACACATAATCTGCCGCGGCTGAATTACCTATTCAAGCGCGGTTTCATCAACTTGGATTAATAATCTGTCTTTGTTTCCTTGGATCCACGTGCGCATCTTAATGAGAACTACCTCGCCTTTCGAGCCGGTGCAATTTTGTTTTGTGTATTATGGCAACGGAGTTTGCGTACAGCGGTGCGTTGCTGAAATTTTCGAGTCGTTGGGGGGGCGGAGTATACACAAACAGCCGAAAATACACGACGTACAGTGTCACGGACTAATTCGGAGAGGACGACCAAAGTGATCGGTAAATAGGGTAACGTCAGATGCACGACTAACCGCATTTTGTGCATTGCCTTATCGTTTCACGGGCTTCTCCGCGGCTAACGAGACAGCATAATACGATTATGCAGTAGACACAAGCGCCGCGACTCAAGTCACTATATATAAAACATTTTGGACTTTGTTTTGTAATTTCGACTTATTTCCAGGTTACGACGACTTGGCATTTAGTGACTAGAATAAACCCTTTTCTTTAAGCTTTGCTTATAAATGTGTTGATATTGAAGAATAAATTATAATGAACCTCGCCAAGGATAAAACGATTCAAATATCGACATCGCTCAAACAAACTTTATTGCTTTATTTGTGAACGAAGTGTGTCGGAAGCGATGAGATGCATCAAAAAGCGAAGGATAAAGTCATTTGATTAATGTACATTTTACACCCGATTAAGCATTGAATAAGGTAAATATTCAAGCGTAAACCGAACGACAGAGAGCGCATAAATCTCGCAGCCCACCATTTTATTCATAATAACAATGCTGATTACGCGGAAAGAGAGAGAGAGAGAGAGAGAACTGTGATTTGAATATAAAATTGAAAATCTTCAGAAACAGTTTTAAGCTCTTGGCGGCCGGAGCAAAACTTGTTTATGCCCCCGGGGAAAATTCCAAGTATAAGCGATAAAAAGCGAGTTTTAAACCTCCGACCTGACAATTCAGTCAATAATGAAAACTTGGACAATAATAAATCCCGAGAAATAAGTTCTTCTTTTTTTTTTACCTCCACGCCTACGGCTAAGTTCCTCGTTCAATGAAAAATCACCGTCAACTTGCAGACATATATTTTCAAAGAAAAAAATCGTTCGAAAATCGATGTGCAGCGCATGCCAGTGAAATCGAACACACACACACACACACACACACAGAGAGAGAGAGAGACGAGGGTAGGTTACTATGGCAGGCGCGCGTCGCTAATAAGGCCAGCAGCATGAATTCCCCGCGCGCGGAAAGGATCGCTACCCCCTCTATATACATGCATGCACGTGTAGCATCTGCGTGTGTGCGCGCCTCGGGAACGTGGATGGGCCATTGTGCAGGAGAGGAGCGGCGGCAACGGCGAGAGCGGAACTGCCCTCAGGCGCAATAACGCACATGGCAACATTACCGGGATAGTCCAAATTATAATCCCGCGCCTACTGTTTGCCACGGACTCCCAAGGCCTTTCTATTAACCCGTCGAGCCTCTCTCCCTTTCTGTTCTACTGGGTGTCGACATTGATAACTAAGCTCTTTTTTTTTTTATTTCGACGCTTTCACGGACAGTTGCGTGTCGCACAATTGAATGGACGATTCATCGGTCTCTTTAATGCTTGTGAATTTGTTTGCGCTACTGTGATATATCTTTGAAGAACAAATGGGGACTCGTACGTTTTGAAACCATGATCGAAATAGGTTTAGAGTTTTATAAAATGGTCTGGATATACCGGGGGCTAATCTACTTGCAATATCGGAAATTAATTTATTATTTCCATCGATTACGTCTTTCATTGTTTTCGAAAATAAATTACGCTATGAATAAAGCTTATAAGCTTAACACTTTTCAGAAATGTTCATTTGTAGCGTAACAATTATTTCATTGTTGACAAGCAACGATAATGTCCTACATTGTTTCCGAGAGTTTCATTATGATGCATGGAAAACTTGATATTAACTTAACTACTGAGAATCATCTAGCACTGTGATAATTCGTTATTCTGCCGATCTAAAAGCTTTCAAAGTTATTATTCTTAGAAAAACTTTTTTGAAATTTGAAATTTATGTATTTACACCATACTACTATTATAAAAGGATTAAAAATAGAAAAGAATGAACGATAATTTATCGGATTGAATATGATATTCTACTTATATTATGATATTATACTCTATATATAAATACTTTATTAGGTAAATACACGATGTTTTAAATACAAATTATTTTTAAAATATAATAAGGATATTCTCAGAACTCATTTAATTAAAATTAATTATTTTAGAAAATTTAATTTGAAGGTGGCGAAAATAATTTTCTTATAATATCGTATAATAAATTAATAAAGAACACTCTACTTGATAATAAAACGATAATTAGATTCGTTTGCTGCCCAGGTAGAAATAGTAGTATAAACAAAACAAACTAGAAAGGATTGAAAATTGTTATTTTAAAATTATAATATGCAGAAGCAAACGACCGTTCTTAATGTAATTACCTACTCTTACTACAAAATAGGTACATAAATCTGTTCGAGTTTTCTTTATCATTATATAGGATCCTACAGTAGTACACAAATTCCTACATAAAACTTTTATTACACTCTGTAATTCTCCGAGCAAGAAAAAATAAATTTTTCTACATAAAAGAATTTAACTAAGAATATCTTCAATAACCGTGAATGAATTTCATTACAACCTCAATAATGAAAAAAACGACTCAGTTGGCATTTTATTACATTCAACCTCGACAATAAATATTATATTTACATGTATAATGTTAAGCTTCTCTATAGTTATGACTACTTAGCAATTATTTGAATTACTACATATTTTCGAGTAATTCTGCAAATTCAATTAAACATTTCATGTTAAAAACTATTCTAAAATTATAATGAGTTCAAGTTCATAAAACGCGATCTCCGGGTAATATAAAACCTTTTTTAAATGGGGTTGTTTACATGACGAACAGAATGTTTATTTATAGCTCGTAAAGCGATCCATGCATGAAAAATTGTAATAAAATTTTAATATAATTGGTTCACATTAAAGTAGTTTTAGACGGTCTTTATATGGCATAGATGATAGTTTTCTATTTAAGCCATTCGAGCAAAGCAATCGAACATTGGTATAAAAGAAAAGCTACAAAAATATATTCCTATAGTTGCAACTCAATTCTGATTCGAAAATAATATGAATAGCTGTAAAAACATCGACTTTCTAAGAATCCGATGTTATTATTATGCTACGGTTTTATTTCCAGGTAATGCGATGAGCATACAGTCTAATAATACTACCTCTAACTTCTTCATAAATCCTCTACCGTTTTTCTTTACTTTTAAAAATACTTCGGTCATAATGAACAATTTAAAAGAATTTCAGTATTAAAAATGAATGTTAATTCCATCTATAAAGATGGTATTACTCAAAGTAGGATTACTTCGCTATTTATACACATTTAACTTACCCAAATGATTCCACGTACGAAACTTACCTAAATAAATATAAAAACAGTCACGAAAAGTCAAAAATATACATCGTCGGAATCGAAAAACCAAAAAGTCGGCCGCGATCGTTCCTTAAAAATTCACTCGAGATCTCAGTCGCGGTTAGAGATCGAGTTTCTGGCACCTTTAGTGCGCCACTCCGCGGCTAGAAATCCCCTCTCAGTCGTAAAGAGCGCTTGTAATGTCCGCGACCTCTTTGCGATACACACACACACACGCGCGCACGCAGACACACAGAGAGATATACACTATGAGCTAAGCTTCTCGCGGCGCTGAGTATAAGAGTATAAAAGGGCCGCGAAGCGGAATAAAAAAAGGAAGTCGGGGAAAGCGAAACGTTAGCAAAGTTTTACACGCCGCGGCTCGCGTATACTCGAACTTATGTATATAACGTTTTATTTAACACGTCCGCCAATCGTTTTGCTCATTCCCTTCGATACGCCCATCAGTAATCAGCGTACTAGGGCTGTGCGAATATCTGAATATACTTATTTTTATTACTTATATACGCTGTTTTAGACTTTTAACTTTTCGTTATCGAAGGATGCGCTGATTTCAAAGACACCAAAATAATTCGCGTGTAACGTGCATAAAACATTACATTTCTGCACACGCGCGATCCAGCTAACGTTGAAATTAAACAGAAAAATAAAAGAATAATTCCCTCTTCCGTTGTGCATTCGCTTAAAAAAGAAAAAAACTGCTCGTCCACAGACTTTCGTAAAAAAAAACAGCAGTCTACATACCCACTCGATGCATCTCGCATTCGTTTCGACTATATACATTCAATTCGACCGAATTAGCGTGAGACTCTACCGCGAGCTTCTAGCTCAAAGAATAAAACAAAAGAAAAGGACTAAAAACAGCAACACCCTCACCTACAAAGTAACCGCCATCAAAAGCAGCAACATATAAAAAATGGAAACAAAAAACAGGCAAGAATAACAACGCAAACAGCTTCAAGAAACATAAAAGAAAGAGAGAGAGAGAGAGGTATGCGAGCCTCTATAGTCTCCCCGGTCGACCATACCAGCGACAATAAAAGACCAACAGCGGTGGACGGGAAAAAAGTGCGTCCGCGCTCCGGCTCTTTATATATTATATATATATTTCCCCGCGCTAAACAAAGCTACGACGCTAATAATTTTCGCGCGCGCGCGTGCCTGTGTCGCCAGAGGTAGGGAGAGTGGAAGGAATAAAAAGGCGCAGTAGCGCAACACGCCGGCAACGGCCTACTCTTTATAACCAGCAATTTTGCTTCTTCTCTCTTGCTCGTATATATACGCAGCCCCAATTTTCTCTCTACATGTGCCAAAGAAAAACACACGAGATGAAAAAAAAAAAAAGAAAGAAAGAGCGTAGCAGGAAGAAGGATTATATGAGTGTATATGTGTGTATAAGCGAAGCATGGGTGAAAATTGGCGCGCGGCGATCGCTGCTAATGATAGCGGCGTTAATTGCAGCTCGTTAAGCGCTGCTCTCTCTCTCTCTCTCTCTACTGTGTGTACACCCCCGCGCGCATCGAGTTAGTCGAGCCGAAGCGAATGTGACGTGCCTGTGGCCATTTGCTGCGGCTCGAGTTCTCTATCTATCTCTCTTTTCTTTCTGTCCCTCTCTCTCTCTCTCTCTCTCTCTCGCTTCAGCCAGTGGCTCTTTGATGATCGCTGCGGTTGGTTGTGTTACTGGCTGTCGATCGGCATCAGCGGTGCGTCCTGCACGAGAGGAATCAGAGCACGCATAGGCAGCGTCAATATCGCGCGCACTGTACTTGTTTATTTAAATTTATTCGAAATTGGCGTTGGATCAATTACATGCGTAAGTGTCTCCGAGACTCACTTCTTTCGAATCTTTTGCTTTCTGAGAAGTGTGACAGGGAGATACATGCATTCTTATTTAGTTATTTCACCGTTTGCACACTGGCAACCGAACATTTGGCTCTCACTGGAGCTTTCATCCCTTCCTTCTACGTAGACACCTCGAACCGGCTTTGCGTCTAAGATACAACTACCTATCATCTTACTACAACATTTCATTGTATAAACCTTTTTATACATCGTATATTTTATTTATGTATACTCATCTTGTGGGGTTTATTGGACTGTGTATAACGTTTTAAGCAGCCCACCTCACAGAGGTAAATATGAATTTAAATTATGTGCTGGATGAAGATCGATAGATACTTTCTTATTTTAAAGAACTGCCCAGCGGTAATTGTTATAGGCAAACTTTGATTCAATCAAAAGTTTCGCATTGAGTTTATTAATTAATATACATTACCTATTCTTGCTAACAATAATAATTAGTTAGTAGAATCAGGCGAATAAGGTAAGGCAACAGAAAGTTTTAACTAGTTGTTTTAGCAGGCATTAGTTTTTCAAACATTCATACATAAATTTATTTAAATAGACTTGACTCTAGATGCTGCCAAGGTCGCAGTATTTCTTCAAATCGTTTGGACTTTTCTACGAGTGCATTTATGTGTACAGAAGCCAATAAAAGTCAAAATTTGCATGTGAATAGGAACGGGAATTAAATCTTTAATTAGACACTGATTAAATGGAATTTATATTCCCGCCCCCTCGGTCTCGTAAAGATAAAAGCAGTTAATTCCCAAACTGCTAAGAGTTACTTCTTACTTCGGGCGCGGGGGAAAGAAAAGACCAAAATACGATCGGACATCTAAAATGTTGCATCTTGGCTCTGTTTCAACGAAGAAACTTCCCCCCTCCCTGCTTATCCTGGTAGAAAATTAACGAGTTCAGCTGGCCGCTTAGCCAGCCATTAGCTAGTTTCGATACTTCGAAAGTCAAGCCGTGGAAAAAGAACTCGGCTATGACTCGGCAAGGCTAAATGTTTAGAGATACGCATAATCGACATGACGCGCGCTTTTATGTATACACATTTATCGATATCGCGTAATTTTCATAAGAAACTATTACATATGATAAAATGTAAAATTCTTCCTCGACATATCGAAATGCGTCGTTGAAGCGAGAACCAGTGACGTCAGCGTGACGTACAATGTTGTTTTAAGAGTGCGAAGCAGCGACATACCGATCGTAACCTTATTTTTGAATTGGCCAACAGAAGCATTAAGGAAGCTGTCGCACTGTAAGCTAATACATCAAAAGTGTACATTTGTGAACGCTGACAAAGGTCTATTCTATATAGTTACTTCGTTATGCTGGGACTCACAAGAGAGAAGGAAACGCTTGAGAAGACTGCAGAGTATTATAGGTACTCCGTCGCCCGAGTGTCGCCACGTGGTCGTAGCCCCGCCACAGTCTCCTATACACACGTTCCATCTATCTCGCTCTCTCGTGATACCGTTGAAACGCTCAACTTCCTCGATTAATCATCAATTGTCAAGTTAATACATTGAATGATTGAATTCAATAAAATATAGTACCTATATAATATTTATATTTATTATCATATCATTTAATATATTTTCTCCCTATTTAAAATCGATAAAGAATAATAAATAAATAAGAAATGCGATGTTCAAAATAACCATGTCCTCAGTCAGTTTGCGTTCCAAAACTGTAGCGAAATAGCAGGGGTGGCTAGACTAACCCAACCCAACCCAACCCAACCCAGTTCCTCGTCTAAAAACTCGCTAATTTAACATAAAGTGACTGCGGGCTAGCCACGAACTCGGCTATGTTTCTGTACCCAGCCGCACCCGATAAAGATTAAAAGAGCATAAAACAGATTTGCCCCCCCCCTCTCCCGCTAAAACTGTGTGCGCAGGAATACGTGCTTTATTTTTTGCCGTGCAGAAACCCAACGGTCCTAAAATACTTGTACGAATTTTCCGCGTATTCGCAGTCGAGATATTTGTATTCGCCACCCGTTTAACGAGCATTAATTTGAATACTCGAAACAAAATCCATTCCACTACTTTAGCCCATAAATGCTTGACATACTTCGTTTAGAAAGTTAACGCTTATTGGTCGGTTGAAAGGGATGCAAGGAAATGTAGAATTGCAAATAAAATAGAAGCAGAATAATGAAGGAATACCGCGTCAAAAATACGAAAGCACACGTGGCAAATGTAACTTTTTGATCAATCAACTATTGTTGTCTTTTTCTCTCTCCCGTCTTAGAAGTGTATACATTAATCATTAATAATTTACGATGTGTGCGCGCCGCGGGCGATTAGATCGGCGCAACGCATTTTTCATGTTTCCGAAACATCGTATAGAGCGTGAATTGCTAACTTTTGATGGGGTCCTAAACCTATATTCGACTATTTTTAACAATTTCGACATTGTATCGACATTCATTTATCGAGAAAATAAACAACAAATAATTAAATGTACAACAATTTTCGCGTTTTTTTTAACCCATTAAGCTATAGCGTGAGCGTTATTAGGCCAGCGGGCGATAAATGTCCACAGCGATCATTTTTCAATTTTTATCGCCCACTAAAAAGTTTCAGGATGTTTTTAAAAAAATCAAAACAAATATCTATAAACAATCTGTTCTCACTGCTGCTAAATATTGAGTTACTGAAAATTGAATATAACCCACCAAACGCGTGTATATAGAACTTTTGGACCGCGTATATATCTTAGGCTCGCGAAACGCACTCACCTTCAAAATTCTTACCGCAAACTCCAGCACTCGGTCTACGAAAAGCCACCCTTGGAGCCCAGTATATACCACTAAAGATTCCCTCGATCAAGTCTTCCAATCCGATTCAAATTATAGGCACATCCGGATAAATCCACTCGTCAAAGACCAAGGCCCCATAAAAGAGAACGAAAAGTGTAGTACCGCAGTCTTCGTGGAAACACAAACGTTGCGCCACGATTGTTAAGGTTCGCGCTCTTTCAGCCAGCGTGCCGCAGCACCGAGTCGAGTTCAGAATTTCATTTCTCCGCGCGAGAGATGTAGCGACGACGACGACAACGAGTTTGCCCCGCGGGAATAAAAACGAATTAATTAGACCGTCTGGTGATTAATTGAAGCGACTCGGTGCGCTGCTGATGCGCGTCAGCCTCCCTCTACCCATCTCACACACACACACACACACACCATGTCATGTGTTTATATACAGAGCTGTGGAGAGACGCGGCGACGCGAGAGCCTCGCTGCAACTCAGGGCTCTTCCATCCTTCCTCTCTCGCGATTATCCTCCTCCACCGACTATTTTTCTTCACTGTTCGCGCGACGACCCCCTTTCTCTCGTCCTGTCGCGCTTTATCTGCTCGCTGCTCCTGCTGCAACTCGACTTTTGTGCAAAGCAGATTTTTCCGCGTCTGCCATTTCGTTTTCGCGCGCTGTTCCTGCTCTTTCGGCTTTGCTTTATTCAATGTATCTGTATGGTTTTTAATGATTTTCGGAGCGAGTTTGATTTTTATAGGTGTTTGAGGCTAATCGAGGTGCTATGGGATTTAGATAAGTTCTTTTCGAGGTGGGGTTTAGATGATTTTTTTTTTCGAGATCGTTGGAATTTTTTTAGAGGTGAAACGTGCGGGGGCTTAGTCTATAAAGATTTCAGATCTAGAATGAATAGCAATTTTATAATTCATTTCCGGTAAATCAACAATTCTTGCCTTGGAATAAAACTATATATACAGAAATTTCGTCTGTAAAATGGAAAGTGGATAAAGGAGGAATAAATATTAATAACTGCACCTTATTCGACCTTACTCCACCTTATTCCTCTTGTTTCTTATGTATATAGATGTAGTAACCAATGCTATTTTCTTATTCCTTATTCCTCATTCTTTTGGCTATCCGAGCCCTTTGAAAATTTATTCATATATCTTTATATACAAACAGCTCGGTAAAAACGTATTATTAAAGCTTATTGATATACTCGACTAGGTAACTCTGCATAAACAAACTGACGATAACTGAGCGATTAACTGAAAAAACAAAAATAACACCAACACCGGTATACAAATTATGGCTAGAACAGAACCAAACAAAAGCACACTTTATACGAAAAGAAAAGTACTCGCACACGGAAACATTTAAATTCGGCACGTCGCTCTAACGTATACATCCTCATTCTAGAGAAGCAGCAACAGCAGTTATAAAAAAGTCTCGTGCACGCGCGCATCCGTCGGGCTCTCCACTCTGCACAAGAGCTACGCGGCAAAAACGTAGAATTACACGCACCCGGGCCGTCTGCTGAAATGAACAGGCCTCTCTCTCTCTCTCTCTCTCTCTCTCGTCAGATTTGCGCACAACTGTTTACACTGATCCCCATCCCGCGCGCTTAAAAACTACCCATCTCATTTGTACGCCGTATAGCGCTCGCGAGAGTGAGAGGAAGAAAAAGAAAAGAATGCCTCGCTAACACACGGCTCTGCAGCACAGCAGCTCTTTCTTTTCGTCGCGAGGCTTTGCCTTTTTCGCGTGTATCCGTCTGGTCCTTTTGTCGCATTCTTCTGGTTAAGTAGACGAGAACGAGGGAGACGAGCGATGAGAGAGAGAGAGAGAGAGAGAGAGAGATGAAACGTCCTGTCTGGGCCCGGGGTTTTATAAAGCGACGTATAAAGATTGTAATCCACGATAATGAAACGACGTCGTCGTAGTGGCGCGCGCGCGCTCCTCGTTTATCCCCGGCATCTCTCTCTCGTCTCCTCCGCGCGACAAATATCCTTTTTCTGCAGATACTCCGACACACGCGTGGGGCAACGCGCATTCCAACTCTCTTCCTTCTCTCTCTCTCTCTCTCTCTTTCCTTCTCGCTCTTTCTTATTAGCTTCGCACTCGTGTTTGTATTGCCTGAGTCTGATTCTCTCGCTTTCTGTACGCGTGCCGTGTCTACAGATATACATATTATATGAGTCGAGAGTCAATCATCGAGCGATGGAATAGATGCGATACGGTTCGTTTGCACGTGCAGTATATATACGGGTAGAGATCGTGTGTGAGATATAAATTATATTGCGCTACGGTGAATAGACGAGAGTCGGGCGAACGCGAGGATATATATATATATTCGCGTATAACGATAAGTGCAACGACGTGGGTATGGTGCCCACGCGCGAGTTTATACATTCTTTCATGTTTGATTGACATTTGATCTGGATCTCGATATAACGATCTTTTTTCTTTTAGTGCTTCGCAATTTGGTGGGTAAGGAAGTGTAGGAATGCTGTGCTTGAAACGAGAGTAACACTTGATTCGTGCGAAATCAATGAGCATAATAAAAGAAATCAAAGTACTATTATTAGCCTTCATATTGTTGAATAGTATATTTGAATGATTTTCAATTATTAGATTGAATTGTCGTTAATAATAAATATTTCCGTTTCGTAGTAAATCAATCAATCAATCAATCAATCAATTTACACAAATTATATAATAATTAAAAACCAGTAAGCTACCGAGTATTGAATTGCGATTATTTAGTTTCTTACATTTAGTTCCTCGAACAGTTTCGATCATTGCACAAAAACGCACTTTCAGCTTGAAATCAATCGAATGAAATGCGTAGAATGTTATTCCAGGATTGAATACGCGCTTGAATTAATTAAATTATTGTAATACACCAACCTGCAGAATTTATACAATTAAAATTAATAAGCACAATGTGCAACTGCACTGGAAATTACTCATTTTATACGCAATGCAACATAATCCATTTCTAAATAGCCCATCAAATTTAATATTATTTGCCTTCCCTCGACGTTCGTTCCGCGCGCACCTAATTATACATATAGTAACGCAAAAAAAGAAAACGACTGATTAAATTGTTTCACACGCGGCAGAACGAGACGAGACAGCTGCAATGAGCTTCATTAAAATCATCGCGTCGTTCGCCAGCGCAAGAAACGTTATACTCTCTCACCGTCACAATCCGCCACACCGTATCCACTTATATTCCCCAAACGGAAAGGAAAACCAACACTCTTGCCAATAACGGTGGCGAGAAAGCTTCATAAATCCAAGGTAAAAAGGCAGCGCAGGAATAGAGCGGCTTATTGTCGTTGTGCTGCAGCTCGGCGACTAAAAGAAAAAGCGGCAGCGCGAAGTCGAAGGTAGAAAGTAGCAGCAGCAGCAGCAGCCTCTCAATACCGGAAACGCACGGCATCCTTATTTATATATCTCCTTATCCCGTCCGGGTCGCCTTCGCGGCCCCAACACGCGGCCTTCATTTTTCAATCTTCCTTTCTCTCGGCGGCAGCAGCACCGGGATCCACTGTGAGCGCACAAAAAGCGATATCGTATTACTTTCATCGGCACGGTGGGGCAAAAAGGAAAAACTCAGCTGCTGCTCTGCCGGCTATACGGAAAAGCGATATTTTTCGCGGAATTATTCAGCGTGACGTTCGACAGACACGCGCTCTCTCTCTCTCTCTCTCTCTCTCTCTCTCTCTCTCCCCGTTATATTACGTATAGGGCGCGGAGAGTCTGCGGTGGTACCGCAGATTTCGCGGGGACTATTGCGTTATACGACGCTTTTGCGACCTGAATTCTCCAGCTGTTCCGACCAGCTTTATGTGTATAATGGAAACTTCCTTTATTTGCTAATGCGCGCCGACAGGGGGACCATGGAATTTTCATGAAAAGTTTTATGCGCGCGGCTGGTTCCGAGTTTTATTGGCGTTCGTATACGATATGAGCGTGTGCGTGTGAAGGAGCGATGAAAGAGGCATTTTGCGGAATCGTTGAGCTCGCTTTTTGGTTTCCATTTATAAGGGCGCGAGATGAAAATCCTAGGATTTCGGGTGCAGATGGGGAATGTGACGCGAGCTTGAGAGACGATGCGGACTTTTGTGAAGTTATGGCGCCGGCTTTCGAGAAATTGACGGACGCTTGCAGAAGTTAGGGGTGTTGAGTAATCGTGGTCATATTTGTGCGAGATTACAATCGATTGAAAATTAGAACAATGCGAATAAAATGATTAATTATTCAATTCTATAATTAAAAATACATATGCACTCAGGTTTGCTAAGCGCAATAAGCAAATTTATTTTTAATAACTGTATATAGAGTAAATTTTAATCATCACATAATGCGTAATGTATAAACTATGCTTTTTATAATAATATTAACAAAATTCATGAGCTTAATGCTTGTTACATGCGGGGCCATAATTCAAACTCTAACAAATACTTGAATATTAAAAATGATTCTATGTGCCTTTCTTTTATTAATAATCTTTCTCAAAAACTATTCATATCATATAAAACAATGTAATTGCGATGATACTAATTTTTTAATTTATTAATTAAAGAGCATTAAATTACCTACTATCTGACATATTATTTTTTTAATTTGCTAGCGTCGTTCTTTTGTTATTTCGAAAAATATCATTTTTTGAAACTATGGTTATAACTTTAGAATTTCTTTATTAATCATTATGAAATTTTATTAAATTTTATAGATTATTGTTAATATGAATCTGTTAAATTTTCAGGCTTTAATATTTTATATTTTTTGAGAAATTAACAATATTATGAAAAAACTTGGTTTTCCATAGGATTTGATATCAGGTGTAAGACAGTTCAAATCTTTTAAAAATTATATTTATAAATAGCATTTTTGTTCCTTCAGAGCTGTATATTTTCCTATACATTTGGCTAATAAGTTTTAAAGATATTTCAATTTTTCCGAATTTTAAGATTTTATTCAAATATTGAATTGATGGAATTTGATGTTTAATATCTCATTTAATTATATTTTCAAATATTTTTAAAATATAATTTATTGAATTATAATTTGTCGTTATTTAGTGGATGAAATTTATTTAAAAATTTTAGGTTATGTTATAATCAATGATTCTTGAATATCTAATAAAATAATATTCGTTTAAAAAATTTTGGTTATTATATTATTAGTCAATTAGTTACTTTATTTATAAAGTATATAATAAATGTATATTAGAACAAAATATTAAGTTAAAGGAAGCTAAATGAATCGGCAGCGGTATGTTTAAAGTGTAACGTGCTCGTATAATACCGTGTAATCATTGTATTCTCAAAATTTATTAAATATATATATATTTTATCAAATGACTGAATAACATAAATTTACAATAAATTACCATTCCATTATGAAACCAAATGTATTCATATTTATTACATGAGCGCCGTTAATAAATATTCCATTATAATTACTATTCCATTTTTCAAGGAATAATGCATTTAAACTTGTCATAATGAAATATGCGCTCGTCATGCAATTTTAATATTGTTAATTAAAAACATAAGTCCATCCCTTTGCCGCATTGCCCATGGCTTGAATATTATATGATTATTTATAAACTGACGAGTTTAATCCCCGCCCATTATCCTGATGTACTTTTTCGCGTACACACGAATGGACGTAGCTTTTAATTTTATACAATGCATAAAGCAGACGATTTAATTTTGCAGCCCAGGGTAGAACTCGGCGCGTGGAGAGAAAAAAAATAGAGGATGATTATAATAAATTGAGTCTCCAATATGCATCTTGGCGTGTATTATGCGACACGCATTTTCTCCGTCGTCGTTGGGGGTCTAGCCGGGTATATAAGCGCGACTCCGAGAGGTCGATGACAGCAGCAGCAGCAGCAGCAGCAGCGCGGCTGGCAGTAGACTGATAAATATTAAATAAGCATCCACGTCACTCGAGCCCTGCAGCCCAAGTCACGATTCCTTTAATTTTCGTCTCTCGGCGAACACCGTCTTTCGATAATCGCATCCTTTTTACGCGTTCTCTCTCTCTCTCGCACACACTTCGCGACTCCACTACAGAATTCGTTCCAATGATCAACGCCGACGAGAAAAGAAAATCTATAATCGCTCGCGATTTTTCAAAGAAATCCCGACAACGCGCGATGTACCCCGTAATTTTCATAAACAATTTGTTTGATGAAGCGATCTGTATTAATAACGCGCCGGTGCTCTCGCGAACATATATAGCCATTACTCATCGAGCGCATTTCTCTTATTCAGGCGGGTGTGAGGATAAAGAAAAAAATGAGAGGGGGAGAGAGAGGGAGGGAGAAACTAATAGAAGCCAGCTGCTTGGCATTTAATATTGAAAAGCAGCTTTAATTACGTATACGCGACGCGTCGCGAAACAAAACGACGCGCCGCGCACAAACTCATTGTCTTGCGCGGGACGGCAGGATATAGATAAACGAAAGCCGCGCCGACATCGCTCACACACACAATGACGCGCGAAAACGTTCGTTTACAAACTTTTCAATTAATAATTACAAGTACAAGTATGCAACACCGGCTGGGCAGACCGAGAGAAAATCCATGCGGGTGTTATATAATATTCCATTTGACGAAGCAGCTGCGAGTGTCTCCCTTTTATCGCGACAGTTCCGCGTCAAATCAAACGGCTGGATAATAGAGTATACGATGTAAGCCTCGCGCGCTCCGTGTTTTAAGCGCCGAGTGGAGAGCCACGCCTGCGAGAATGAGCCTCGAGCTGTTGGAGTAGTACAGAAGCGGAGAGGAAATAGCTAAACGGAACTGCCTGTGCGGTGAGAAAGAGCTTCGCGTCGTTGGAGCGCATTTGCACGCCCGCCGACTATCCTCTCGCTCTCTCTCTAATATTTTATGAAAGATCGAGTGGAAGCAAGCGAGATTATTATACTGATTCCATAGGGAAGCAGTTGTGATAGGCGCTTATTTCGATGTTAACGTGATAGTTTTAGAAAAGCACGGATAAGTGTGCTAATGTCTGCCGGGTAAGACACACGAGCGAACGGTATTCGAGCGACGCGTCACGTCCATGCCGAAACTGTTGCCGACACATTTTCCCGTATAAGCTTGCGATAGCATATTCTATACTGCGCTTCACGAGGTCGGAATTCTATTTATTTATTTAAAGCGCATAGGCGCTTCGTTGTGCTAGGCTTTAACGATGTATACTTATTGTTACCCCTTGATTAACGAAAATTTTGTTGAAATACACGTCTGTCGATTAAATTCTTTTCCATCTAGCGATGAAAAGGCAACCGGAGAAATCAAGAATAACACGCAAGAATATGTGCAAAAAAAAATTAATGTTATGCCGGTTGCAGAAGCGCGAAGCAAAATAAATATCGTATCGATTCCAACTCGTTAACGATGCATCGGATAAATAAATTAATTTAATAGATTTTCTCATACTGCGTGTACATGCATATACACATATACATAGAACCTGAAACTTTGCATTGACATGCAATTGCGCTGTCGAAATATTATCTTGAAATTATAATGATTTTACCGCGATGAAACTTTCTCCAATAATTATATGTATCGAAAATCTGTGCAAAATTATACAGCAAAGCGATTAATTGCACAATAGAGAACGATCGCCGCAAATTCAGCGTTATACCTTGCCAAAGCGCGAGGTCCAAAATTAATGCATGTTTTGCCGGCAAATCCTATTATAAATTCGCAAATAATATACATTTCGATGCAGATAGCTATGTCGAATGCCAAGTAAAAAAACGTGTGTGATTTTATAAATGTTATACTCTTAGAATGGCCGACTATAGTAATCAACTGTTTCCAATAGAATATCGTTCGTTTGAATAAAGAGCGGTGATTGTTCTGGAGAGTCAATATTTTGCAGATTAATTTACGTATCAATAACTAAAATACAAAATTAACACTTTTAGTAAAATTATTCTTCTTGAAAAGTGATTATAAATATATAAATCAGAATTTTAATTTCATTTAAAGCTAGTTTCATCTCAATTTACAATTAAAAGCATATTTAATCTTCTGCTTTTTCATATAGTATTGACAGCATGTAAACGAAATTTTATTCGATTTAAATTACAATACAATGTTTGTGAGTTATTGAGTCATAAAATTAAAACTAGATTATATGTATCTCCCAGAAATTGAACTGTATGCTTTAGCACGATAAATTATATTCGATAATAATTGATTCATATTACGAACAATAATGAAACCCTTAACATTTTCTTAATGGCAAAGACGATATTTCAAGTTTGTTAACATTAAAAACAATTTGAAAGTTTCAAGTCTAGCTTGAAAAAATATTAGTAAATTTAATTTTATTAAATTAATTCTATTTATTTAAAATGAACCTCTTCTATTTTCAATAAAAAAAACTATGTATCTTATAATCTTATATTAATATCTAGCAAACAGCGAAAATGTATGATGGGGTAGATAAATAATTATTAAAGGAATTAGAATGTTTGTCATAGATAATTAATAAGTGTTATACTTGAATTGACTAAACAATAATTGTGTTGTGTGAATTTATTAATTATTAATGTGTTATATTAATCTTGAAGAAATAAGTCACAACTATTAAAAAATAAAGAAGTTCAAAAAGTAAGAAATTAGAAGCTTTTGGTCCTGCGTGATTGTGAATGAAAGGCAATTTCATGCAACGATAATAATTAAAACTTTTCAGAACCTGCTTCAGTATATTATTTTAATAAATTTATTTCAATGACACACTTTTTAACATATTTAAAATCATAATTCAAATTTTATCATATTATCCTCGTTCACTGAGTGCATTACAAAATATTACTTTATAAAATGTGTGTCATGCAAAATTTCACGAAAGGAATTTCAATAAACTGTATAGAAATTGAGTATAACTAATTTTTATTTCTCCTTTCAGAATAATTTTAGCAGAATATTATTTTTTAATTTTTCATGAATATGCATGTATGATATTCGACTGCAGGAAATAAAAATTTTCATGGCCTTTCCGAATAAAATTTCGATTACATGTAATAATTTTTCATATTTAACAGGATAAATAATTACATGAAAATTTTATAAAATATATTAATTTTGAATAAATTAAAATACATCTGATTATTTTGAGTATTTCTATATTTCTATCGACAAAACAATCAATGAATTAAACGCTAAGAATTGTGATAGTATAAACAGTAAAATTTTATTAGTCCCCAAATTTATCAAATAATATAATAACAATCCTATTGTTCGCAAAAAAAACCTAATTGTTTCGGTTGGTATTTTCATTACGTATAATGGTAAATGGTTATACATCATTTCTAAATCACTGATTAAGCACTCTCAAACTATCTCCTGCGCTTTACTAAAGTTTCAAATTATTTAGAATTATGTAATGAAACACAATGGATACAAATTTGTAACATTGAAACTAATTTTATATTGATGTAAATTATACATAATTCACTTTAAATTTCGAGTTAGTTATATTTTCAAAATTTGTTTCGATATTTTCAATTAAATTTAATAAACAATTAAGCAGACAATATTAAAAGTTTCGGAAAATATCTTAACAAGTAAAAATTCTGATCCTGAGTTTCAGTATACTGATCAAGTTTCAAACTGATTGATCAATTTGTACTGCGCAGGAACATTTCATATTCAAATACGAATTCAAGGTTTTAATGAAACAATTTGTGTTGAAAATTTATTTAAATTCATGTTAATTATTTGTTTGAATCACATATTATTTATTCAATATTTTTATATCGTCAATCCAGAACAAATTTAGTCAATATCAAAATATTTAATTTTTCAAGCACTCGTCAATTTCAATGGAACCTAACAAAATCATTACGATCATGTTTATTAAAGAAAAGATACTACCTACTTCTAATCTATTTCTTCATACGCTTATTAATCAAATAGGTTTTAAGAACCCTTTGCAATGAGAATTTAAAAAAAATAAAGTTTCCAAAAGCATCTTGCTTATTTTATTTTGACGATTCTCCCAAGGATTTGCCGGCATAAAAAATGCAGTAAAAACTTCTGTATCATGTAGTAAAAGAGGAGATGTCTTCACCACTCGCGGAAACTGTCTAGTTTAATTTTTCCTAGTTTATGTAAGAGCTTTTTTATTTAAACCAGGACAAATTAAGACATAAACTGATAATAAATTTCAGTGAATTACTGCAATGTCTCTACTTTTTACAGATAAGAGAATTTTTTTAATACTTAGTATAACTTCTTAACTATTATAGATATAACGATAGTTAAGACGCAACGCGATTCGTATATTTTTTATGGTTAGTTCTCGAAAGTTGTAACCTTTACAAAATTCTAATTTATATATTAAAGTAAATTCTCAACGTTACCGTAAAGATGTAAGCTTTCTTGTTATAAAATGTTTGTTCTCTCCGTTTGCTACGTCAAACGAAAATGTTTTGATTTATGAGATATAAAGTGTTGGAATTAGAATTTATATTACGTCTATAAATATTAAATCATTCGGAATGACTATAACTCGCATTAATAGTGTAGCGCTGAATTTCAGTTACAACCCACGACGATGGGAGTTAAAATGTTTCAGCGTTAGAAATGCGCATTACTCACGCGGGATACATTTCATAATTCTAATGACTTTACGAGCTTCATTAGGTTCCAGTCCTCGATGTAACATGTCGATTTTAAAGCCACTCAAAGTATTTTACATCCTAAATATTTAAATCTGACAAAATTTTAGCATTTGCCTTTAACAAGTCATTCGACACGATGCTCCAACCGAGCATATACAATGCTGTATCGGCTCCCTCTTCGCGAAAGCACTGACACGTCTGATATTCCGTCGAACGCAAATACCCCCAGCATCCAAAATATTCATGCAATCACACAGCACGCACGTACCTTGAGTTATATGATCCGATCGAGCAGTCGCGAAATCAATCCATCCGTCGGCCGAATCCTCCAAACAACCTCTTAAACGATATATATACACATATATATATTCGCACTCTCGGCAACGAAAACCTCCTATACGTATCCTTTCATTTTCTATATCCGTTACGCGTCATTTCTCCACATCAGCCATATAAAAAAAAGCACATAACACGGGGAACAGCAGCAGCAGTAGCAGCAGCACGAGTTGTACGATCCTTGCGAACCAAAAACCAAAAATCAAAAAAACGACAGCGCGGCACTCACTGTACTATGCAATCGCTCACGCCTCACTGCAGAACAACTCTTTGCCTTATTTCCCTTCACTTACGTATACATATACATTGTATACATGTATATCTCAAAGCGGCCCGACACTGCGCGCGCCAAGCTTAAAGCGCGACTTAGTTTCAACAGTTTTACCACCACCAGCACACCTCATATATATACATATACGGTCACTCTCGTTGTTTATTCCTTTTACTTTTTTTCGCTTTTCTTTTTTGCTTATACGTCGATCACGTTTCTGAGGGGAGAAAAACCGATCGCGACCTCATCTCGATCTCTCTCACCGTTTTTCAGGCGCATACAAGCCTCGCATTCGATGTACCGAGATACACGCGGGATCGCGATACTAGAGGGTAAAAGACACAGAGAGAAAGAGAGAGAGAAGGAGAGTGAGAGAGAAAAGAGAGAGAGATAGAGAGAGAGAGAGAGAGAGAGAGAGACAGCCACACACGAGCGTCCCGCTGGAACATCGGCGAAGGACTGCCGGGCGGCGCGCATACCCACGGCCCATCGCGCAACACGCCGACGCATCTGTTAGCCTCCTCTCCTCGGCGGGCGCGCGCCGCGCGACTTTCCCAGCGCCAACCAGCCTGCAGCCAGCCACCGCTACGCTGCCTCCACGCCGACCTACCCCGCACCGGAGCTGCTCTCTCCTCCCTCCCTCTCTCTCTCTCTCTGTGTATGCGACTTGGAATCGTACATATATATATATATGAGGCTTTTATGCGGTTGACGTTCGCCACGGGACCGACTGAGGGAGATCCACTGGATCTATGATCGCGGCTGCCGGTAATCGATGCTTTTTTTCCTTAAGGTATCGCCAGCTGTATCTGCCTTTTCCCGTGTGTGCGTATACGGTGCGCGGCTATATGGGCGTGATTGGCGAGGCTTTAGTAGGTCAGCCAAGGAGGCGCGCGGCCGAGACTATATAGGCGAACTCTCGGCTGCTGCCGACCGGGCGGTTCGTATATACGTATATGCACGGCGAGGATATCGCGGACTTGACTAAAGTGGATTTGCGGCCGGGGAAATTGTTGGACGCGAGCGAATTAAAGTTTCCGTGGGAAAGCGAGCGAGAGCGGAGTCGCGACAAAGCCGCCGCGACCTTTTATGCATGCTCGGGAGCCTGGAATTGTTTCGTGTGTTTGATGGCTGCCGTGTGGTTGATCGGTCAATGACGCGCTGGCTCTTGGAGTAGACCTCGGCATACCTCGTTTTTTAGCCCACATTTTATTAATTTATTTATTTTATTTATTTTATTAACCAGAAAAAAATTTCATAAGTAAGTTTCAATGAAAATATTTGTTTACTTAAATAATGTATAGAGAATGGTTGTATCTATAGATCCTGTAGAAGGACGCCGATAGCGGCCCACGATTAAAATTCGCACGAATCCTATTAAATCGACTGTAGTACGAAGAATCCTTAAACTCTGAAGTATTTAAATAGAAAATGGCTTTTCTAGAAAGTGGAGAATATAAAAAAAAGTGATTTTTTCTAATTTTTACTATGGATGCCGGATGAAATCTTGAGTTTTTCACTGATTTTAACGAGTTTGACTTGAATTTTTGTCATATATCCCCGCATTTCCACGGATTAAATTTTATCCCAATATTAATATTTTGATCAGCTCTAAAGAAAAAAAAATTTGTACGTTTATCTGCGTTTACTTATTTTCTATGCATTAGCCGGCGTTCTCCTTTGCAAAGATCGCACCGAACTTATTTACTTCAGTGGTGGACGAAAGAATTGTGCCAAAAGTGGTAAGACTGAATGCAAAAATTAGTAATCCTAACAGTACCGTATTGAATCAGGCATTTCATTCGTCCATCACCATTTTTTGCTTCCTTTTTTTAAACATATATATAATATGTATGAACCATTACCAAGGATGAAGTTAATCAGTTGACGGCATGCATTATGCTGTCGCCAAAGCCTCGTTTGATCCCAAGAAAAAGTTGTAGGATAGCTTTTAATAAATTTCGATATTTTCTTTTTTTAAATCCTTTAGATGCAAATTTTTCGCAAGAAACCTCGCTAATAAATGAAAATGGAAGGATATTGGACAAATAAAAAGCAGTGCAAACAGTTTCAGTCGCGTGATTCAAAAAGCGCGCACATCGACCATTAACAACCCATCCCTGTTTTGCAGATTACCGCCAATACTCGAAGCTTTAATAAAAATTGTTTTTAAACTGTCGAACCTTTTAGTCGCGCTATCCATTATGTTGTAGACTGTGTACTGAAATAAACACTGGTATACCGAATGAAACCCATATAAATCCTTTTAAAATGCAATTATTTTAAAACAAAATGGATTTTTTTACACTTTGAAAAATAATTCTTGCGTAATCCCAGCAAATCCTTATGCTCGTAAAGTACCTTTTCCAATGAAATAAAAATTATGTACTCGGAATTCCGTATACGGTTGACGAAGACCGCAAATCAATTATCGTCAAAACTTTCAGGCCCTCGCCACGTTTTTGCAACCTTTTTTCTTCGTCAGAGTTAAAAATTATCCGCAACGTGCCAATGACATCTTTACGATCGTGATAAAATTATTATGGTTGTAAAAAGCGGCGCAAGTTTTATGGCGCGCTTATACATAATCCCAAAGAGTAGCGTATCCATACGCATAGTAAAAGCGTCTTCGATGTTTAATTTTTAACGATAATCCTGACGCGCGCAGTCATCAAGAGCGCCACCCACATACATACATAAAGGCGCGGAATGCATAAGCGCACTTCTCGATCTACCCCTATAACAAGAACGATTTGAAAACGAACAGATACATAATGGTTATCTTATATTATTATTTTCCACCAGGACGATTCTCGCACCGAGGCCTGCCACGACGGGCCAAGTAGTGCGAGTCGAGGATTGGTCAGCCGGCCATTCGCCACCGACCGCGGCAATAAATATTTCAATTTACGCCCGCCCCTAAAGCTGTTTTATGCATAAGCCCGAAGAGCCACGTGCTGTATAGCCTCAGCGCCCGCGACATCCGGGATTTACGCACCCCGGTAGACGGGAAAGCAACAAAAAAGAGGCTGCGTAAGAGAGGACCGAGAGAATGACGACGAATTATCGGTATATGTATATATACATATATAGAGTGTGTACCATTTATGTATACATATATATCCCAAGGCGCGTAAATTCCTGTGCATCGTCGAAAAGGCGCGCGCGCAAAGGCATTCAGCCGTGTCTCCCTCCGGCGATATAAAAGAGCCTACGGAATGTTCTCGCTCTCTTAATCCGTGCCTTTATATAAGGACACTATCTCTTCATTAACGCGAATATCGTGAAATCTTCCCTTTCTCTCTCTCGGTTTGCCCTCGGCCGCGCGCTCGTTTTTATCTTTCCGTCCGTCGCTGAGCTTCTCGCAGCAACGGCAACCCGCTTGGTGTCTTGCCCCAATGAAAAAGTAACGATCGCACGCTTTAAGAGAACGATAAAGAAACTTGTTACCGACCGAGCAATATCCTCCGAGTTATGGCGCTAATTTCAAATTTTCATATATGCATATATATGCACATGTACATCAGGCGCTCGTTGCCGTTTTTCTTTTCCATAATCAACGTGATGTACGCGTATTTTCGGTATGAGCTGTTACGGCGTATTGCCTCGTGCATATTACACGAAACGGAAATCAGCTTTCGCCCCCTGCTAAAAGGAGGATGAAAAGTTTTACTTGCCGATTGTAATGTACCTCCTGTCTATTTCAGTCAAGGTATACATCGCGTACTACCCGTCACTTTAATAAGTAGAAAATAACGATTCGCTTTGAGTTCTTTAACGTTACTGGAATTAGATTGCTCCGTTTCTTATTACATACAAAGGAGTGGATACCTGGTCAAAATTAAAGGTTCAATTCACGCTATATCGAATGTCTTTCAAAATTAAGTAGGCACGACATTGCAGCAAGAAGAGATAAAACCGGCAAATATGCGCCTTCATTTCTCATTCCGAGGAGGCATAGATTTTTCTTCCACCCAAGGCGACAAGTCGAGGAAAAAAAAACAAAGCAGCAACAGCAGACCAGCAAAACCAACAGCACGCAAATTCTACCGCGATGTAAACACCATGTGCGCGGTGCGACGCACAAATATGCGATCAGAATACACAGTGAGCATAGTTTCTCTCTCTTTCTATACATATATACGCGGGCTACATTGCCAATAATTACCACGACAATTACCTTTAACGATCGAGCCCGGAAGCTCTTTCCCTATACCGCCTCCCTTGCCTATACGTCCCGCATGGGCCATTGAAACCTCGATGCATTATAGCATCGCCGCATGTCCGTGTATATGCATTAGTGTGTGTAGGTGTGCGAGCGATGCAGTGTGTCCACACGTGCGTGTAGGTGTATGTTATGGCTCGTTGATTGGTCGTGTCTTAGCCTCTCCCATATATCTATACTCGCGCTCTCTGCCTTACGGACCAGTATTATATACGGAAATGACGCTACGGGGATGTGCATATATACTCGCTTTCGACCAAGTGTTTTGTTAGGCCGAAGCAACGGTGTTGATTCTTTTCTTTTTTTTTTTTTCTTCCGTTTGTCAGCGCTAACTGCATATAGAGAGGAGGTACAAAGGAGCTGTCATGCAGGTGCATAAACTCGTGGAATTCGATTAGAGTGAAATTCCAATGTTGCCGGACACGTAGAATTCGCAATAGAATTGAAATGGAATTGCCGCACTTTCCTGACGGATATAGATGAAGTGCGCGCGTTGCGTTTAAACAGCGGTGCTCGACGGTAACCCGCCACCATAATCGAGGGGAAGGATTTAATAACGGGTCATATAGGCGCGACCAATATGGTCTAATTCGGATAATCGCTTGAATTTTGATTTTGATGCTTTGTCGCCTCAGTGAGAAAAAGGCCTGTCTCAATTTTTCCGAGCAAAAAATGTTCTTTTTTTAGGTATAGGTTCGTTATTCATTGAGCCAAAACTGAAATTGATACTTTCGAAATTTGGGCTCTGAATTGATGTCAAATTTCAGCATTGTCAATAAGTCATTCTTAAATAAAATATCTGCGCAAAATTTAAACGAACATTGTAAATAATTAAGGTAGGAGTATCACGAACTCTTTATTCTTTTGTGATATAAAAATAGTTGTTCTTTAAATTCCTAACAATCTAAAGATAAACAGATAAATACGGATATTCGCTAAATTTTTACACTGATTTTCAAGTAGTGTTCGAATTAGCACATATATTTATTATAGATTAATTAATTTTCATATGCAATCAGCTTGAGATTATTTTCGAGAAAACCTCTACATAAATAAACGCTTAAAATATTCACCCGTCTCTTAATAAAGGGACACAAGCGCCTCCCCGAATGATTAATAAACAATACAATTTCATATTTCAGAAATGACTCAGCTTTTCTGATCTTAACGTACGCCAGAGTTAATCCTTGAGAAAGGAAAGGGTTTCGTGCAATTTTAAAGCGCTTAAAATTGCACGATAATGCACAGCAGGTGTTTAAAATTAGTGGTCGCCGTCGTGCATATACATTCGTTTCTCGCTCTCCACCTCTATTTATCGCGCAATAAAGGATAATTTTAAACACTCGCCTGTCAACCTATAAGTATACATCAACTTATCAATGTTAATTCAACACAAATAAGGTATTCCGTACTTAATATACGCGTCAATCACTGCTATCACACCGATTTATTTTTAATACCCGCACGGCTATAATAAAAATCCGAGCCATCTCATACCACCGCGAGCGCTTATTACAAGCGTTCGCGATCCTTCCTTAATAATCTTCATAAATCACACGGGTGCAATAAAGATTGTTTATCAGAGCATGGAAACCACGTCTCGCGATTTCATCGCGGCCATTACATCACCTATACCGATATCTGAATGCTCAATAAGCAGCTTCCGATCACTTCATGATAATAAAAAAAAGAGAGCGAGAGAGAGAGGGTATAGGCATGTGCGCGTGTAATATGCCTTTACGACCCTACGTTTCGCTCGATCACTATTGAGCCGTAAAAAGAAAAATCAACGCCCCCCAACCGGAGCAACGATAGAATATGATCCGAAGAGTAACGATATATATGCATGGAATAAGATCGGAATAACACTTTCCTTATTGCGTTCCATATCCGCCTAGATTTTAGGGTTCGATTAGAATAGGCAAAAATAGAAAAAGATAATAAACGCGAATGGATAAAAATAGGATCCTCGATGTATTTTAGCCAATTGAATTTTGTCCATGAAAGAATGAGGAGTCTCGAATCGCTAATGTAACTTTTTGCCCCTGAATAGAAAGTAACCATTTGGCTTGAGCAGATCGGGCAAGAGTAAGTTGACAGAAGCGCGGACAGAGTTCGCGAAAGTTTGTCCGAGTCAACGGACGGGATTGCGATTCCCGGGATCCTTAATATTTTAAGATACTCTCGTGGAGTAGCGTAGCTCGCAGTTCGGGTAATGATTTTATATCTATACCGGTCTCGTAAAGGGGAAAGAAACTCCCGGTGTTTTTAACCGCGCGCTTATTCACGCTACGATAATTAAAATAAGAACAATGCGCTTTATTCGCCTTTTATTACTGTTATCTCTTTTTATCACTACGAGTTGCCGTTATATACAAAATGAACGGAAAGTTATGCGCGAGCGTGTGACCCAGTATCCGGTGTGCGGTTTTTTATATATATATATATATAAGCTGAGTGTGTATATATAGCATCGCTACGCGAAAGTATTATTTTTTACAAGTTTCGAACGACGCTTCTTACAATTATTTTCAGTTCTCATCGAATTTTCATTCGCTCCCGCCTTTTCGAACCCTATTATATTCAATTTAACATTTTAAGCTTTTATACTTTTTGTCCTTGCCTTTAAGAGCCCTTAAATACATTATTACTTGAAAATTATTCTACACGAATCTACACTGAGAAAAATGATGTCTTTGTATATTCAATTGCATTGTTTTAATGTTAAGGAAAGTGGATTTGAATATGATGAATTAAGTATTCATTTGCTATTACTGGATCAATTATTTGTCGTTCGTATCGGTGTATACCTAAAATAATCTATTAAACAGCATAAAGATCAACAATTTGTCCAATTCTACCTGCAAAGAAAAACTTAAACAACCGAAACGGTGAAAAAGCTCCGCACTTATTTAAGGAGTTAACCTAAAGGTATCAGCGTCGGCTCGATTCGGCTGTCTCGAGCGCGCACGAGGCGCGGAGTAAACGCAGGCGAAATTGCAGCCTCGGAAGCTGCGCAACGGCCTAGACACAGCAATAGCAGCAGCTGCAGCAGCAGCTCCCCCATAAGCGGGGACTGTATACACGAAATTGACGCGATAAGGTATACCGATAGGGGCAGATAGCGCGGAATAACTTATCGACTATATAAACGCGCGAAAAGCAGAGAGAGGGAGAGAGAGAAAGCGGCGTATTATCAAAGGCAGGCACTTAATTAGCGCAGTATATTAAACGACAGCGAGTCTTACCGCGCCAAGAGCCTTTAATGCCTCCCGATCGATGGATTATCTATAATTCCTGTTTTCATTCTCTTTAAACTATCTTCAATACTTGTATTTTAATTATTGTTCGCCAATCCGTTTAAATCGGATTTATTTTTTAAAGGAGAGAAAAAGGATATGCAATACCAAAAATCCATTATTGCCTCCGTACCATATCGCACGATAACGCGTCTGCACTAAACGCGAGGTAATTACATTACAAAAACAAAAAAAAAACTATCGACCTGCCCAACCGAGTCATGAATCTTCACTCCCTAAGACTCGCAGTGCGGGCCATAGTCTTCGTAGCGGCTGCAGCAGTCGAACAATTAAAACGAGAGTCAGCGCGCGAAACGGTCTATATACGGCAAACGATGGGCTATCGCAGCCTCTGCAGGCTATACCAACTTCTATATGTATATATACGCGGGAGTGCGCGGGTCGACTTGGCATCGGTATATACTCTCTCTCTCTCTCTCGCAAATAAAAGCAGACCGCGCACAGCCGCAGTGTCGCGTTGCATGTATATATAGGAGACGAGCGCGATGGAGAGAGAGAGAGAGAGCCGCCTACACCTCTGCAGCGGCAGAACAGCAATAAACGCAATGACGCGGGCGTATTTTATTGCGACGAAAGGCGCGCACTGCTCTCGAGAGTCCTGCGCCCAGCTGTGCATACGTGTCTATATATATAGGAATCGCCCCTGTGTCGTATATATTGTGGGGGAGGGGGGCGAGAGGCGAAATGAATTCTTCCGCGTTTCGACGATTTTCCCGCGGGCTGCCGCAATTTGGAGAGAGTTTCTTGGAAACGCCGCGACGACGCTCGCCGCTATAGTACACGTAAGATTAATGTAATTGTGTTGTATCGGTGCTGCTGTTGATTGATTCGAGTGCGTGTGTGATCGGTAATTAAAGATTACTAGAAGCCATTCGCTTTAGTGCAATTGTACAGGGTGATAATAATTATAGCTAGATTCGATAATTGGATTTTGAATACAATATTATCCGCATACTGACACTGCTTCGTACAATAATATCTTCCCATCGCTATACTTATTTTCGTCTCGCGACCAAGTACTTTTTATCGATACCTTTATATCTTCTCTTCTTCGATTTCTTATACCGCACTGAATTAAAGCAGCTCCCCATGCCTTTTCTTTCATGTATTCCCCTCTGAATTCTCTCTCCGTCTCAGCATTTATATATATGCATCCTTAATTTACGACCGCGAACACGCGGAAGCGAACAAAGAAAGAGAGCTGGAGGACGAAGAAGAGAGAGAGAAAAAAAGGTAAGCAGGCCGAGGCAGAAAAAGTTCGCCAGCGGAGTCGTGGATCAAAAATCCCCTCGATATATACCTGACTTTACGATCGAGCGAGCGTCTCTCTCTCTCTCTCTCGCCTCTAAATTCCCGCGGCATTCAGGCACTTTGCAAAGTTATCGATAACCCATCAAAAATACGTCGTAAACAAAGATGCGACACACCTCGGCTCCAAGTGAGCGAGAGAGAGAAAGAGAGACGGAGTTTACGTACTTCCTTGCCGTATAGCAGCCGCACAGCTCGAATCGGTAAAGCCAAGGCAACAAGGCAGGACGAGAAAAGCTCGCCGCTGCTCTCGCATACATAAAGCCAAAGACGTAGCCAAAGACTTAGCCAGCGACGCGCGGCAGCCGAGAGACCGAAGAGGGATAAAGAAACTCCGGCGAAACTGCAGTTACATTTAGCCAACCCCGCGCGGGCATCGCGAAATATCACTCGCTCCCTCTCTCTCTCTCTCTCTCTCTCTCTCCCACAGACGCACGCTCATCTATAACATGCACAATCGAAAGAAAGACTTATGTGTTTCTGTATATATACATATACATACATATACACATACACTGCACACACAGAGAGACAGAGGAAACTTGCCGCAGCGAGTCAATTTGTTACTCTCGGCTGGCGCTATGTTAAAGCAGAGAGAGAGAGACAGGAGAGTGCATGGAAATTCAGATGTGCACCGGCGGAGAGTGTACCTTTTCACTTACATACGCCACTCTCGACATATATGCACACACAGCCTGCATATGTTTATGTATATACAATTTGCGTGTGTGTATTTGTGTGTATGTGTGTGTGTGTGTAGGAGAGGTGCCTCTGCACTGCGAGAGAGAGAGAGAGAGAGAGCGAATGACAACAAATTACCGCCGGACGCGTTGAACGAATCCAATTATCCCGCCGCCGACGAGCTAAACTTGAAGCCAAATAGTTAGCGTAACGGTATAAACGAGCGCTTGATGTCCCCCGATGTTTTCGAATGATTATTCCGCGCGACGAGTGAAATCTTTCGCTTGTGTCATGTGCAGCCGCACGTCTCTCTGTGTTTGTGTGTGTTTATCGCTTTTATATATACTGTGCAGTGAGTCGCGCGTGAAATGGATAATATATTATGCGGAGCGGAGCGGAGGGGAAGGTGAATTATAGTTTTTCGCTATATAGTGTTGCTTGCGAGTTAGACTCGATTTTGTTTTGCAATTTCGATTGATTTTCGTTTATTTGAATATCGTGTAACGTGACAACAACTCCCTCGGGCATCTTGAACGCTCTGATACAATTTTCATTCATTTTTTTCCACCAATTATTTATCAATTGTAAAACACACTCGATAATCATTATCCTTGCGTAATACGCAGAGTAATATGCTGCGGGGCATAATTGTGTATACGAGTCTAAGCGTGTAAAAATAAAGGGTCAATGACCAAGGCTCAAGTGTCAACAAACTCTAACCGAAAGCACACAGCATCACCGGAAAATAAATCAATTCAAGCCACGACCCCCGTTAAACTATCAAACCGCGGATAATGCGACCATCATAATATTCAAAAAGCGCTAGACACATCGAAATTATGATCGATAAGCCAGAGCAGCGATCGGATCTCGACAAGTCAGAGAAAATGCATCGAGCTTATATATTAAACGCTTCATCATTTCGCGCGACGTCTCGCGAATTTCCGGGTATATATATATATATTCGAGAAGAGGGAGACGACGAGAGAGGAATAACCGATATAAGAGGCACCCGAACCACCGCGTGACTTTTATTGCTCGAGACTGTACGAAATACCCTGTATTCCATCGTCTATATACCTTCTGTTACATCCGAGAGATTCGAGTACTTTTGAGCTTTTTATTAAGGATCCTTGCACAAGCGGTGCGCCAACGACGTCATCTGCACATTGCACCGATTTCGAGCATCGATCTCGAATTTTATAGTTTGATGTTGAGTTTATATGGATATCGTAATTTTAATGGACTCCGTTTGGAAAGTAAGAATGCTAAATATGTCTTTATTCATGGGTGTGATTTTATTCTCGCTAATATATTTTGTATCAGTTATAGACAAATATAAAATTCAGTAAAATTAGGTATTTATGAATATTTCGATGACGAATAAATTTAATTAAACAATAACAATTTACACAATTTAACGATAGATTTAAACGAACAGAAATATTTCACAAAATAACCTGATTTTTAATCGCGTAGAAGCATCCAATCACAATTAGCAGGTGAAGATCTTTGAAGTTTTGTTTTGCAATTCGATTATAAGGATATAAGGAAAACAAGTAAAGTTCGACTCTTCTTTTGAAAAATTACGGCTGCTGACTCTCGTATCGCGAAATCGCATATATAAAATATTGAAGTAAATTATTATTTATGCATTCAAAACTCAACATTAATATATGTGTTCGCAAGATATAAGAGCGAGAGCGTTAGGTTAGGTAGTGATGCGAGAGTGGTGGGGAGAGCTTCTTGTAAAAGGGCCACCGGCGCCCACAGTTCAGTCTGGGATTGTCTCTAGTCCCGTTCGGCCGAGAGCGTCTTAATTATAAGAAATCTGTATTGCACTTGAACTTAAATATATTCGTACTCTTAACACTATATAGCACTGTGCCTTTTTATTTTCTAGAGTATAAAACCTTAACATAAAACATTCATGATTTTCAGGCTCTCTCAATTCCCTTTCGAAAAAAAGAAAAGATTTCACAGATGGTCACCCCTTAGTTTTTTGCAATTACATCGCAATTATACAAAGATAGGGAATTAAACGAGCTTGTAAAATCAAGTAGGTTTTAAGTACATGCTA